>LPNX010616475.1:209462-234543 GCA_001517045.1 Pseudotsuga menziesii
GTAAATGATAATAATATTATTTTATAAGAAAGTGAATTGTGAGTACTTTACTTGAAAATAACAATAATATTATTTTATGAGAAAGTGTGAAATGACTTTTATTGTGAGTACTTCACTTTATGACTTAAAAGTACTTGTACCACTACCTTGGTTAACTATGGGTTTTCATCCACCATAGAAAAAGTGACAAATAAACATTCTTAACTCATGCAATGCCACCTCAACCATGGGGGATGATGTCATCTACTAGAATGTAATTGGTTGATTTTTATAGTACATTTTGGTCCTTTTGAGGCCCATTTTTTATCTCAAATTCTCTCTAATGCTAGAATTACCTTGATTAGACATGTGGTCTATTAGTTATTGTTGAGAGGGAAAAAGATCCGTAAGTACTGCAGGTGTGGGATCAGACTTCAAAAATTAGGATATTTCATCCCGACAAGGACACTCCATTGAAAAATGGTCACCACTGCATAGCAGATAGGGATATTTTGATTTTCTTTTCCCTTTGTCGTTATCACAGTTAGCTGGTTGTGGCGTCTTTGACTGGTTTCCAGGTTTTTATTTCAATTTCTACCTTTCTTTTTATTACTCGAGGTTTGAGTACTTTGAATGGAACTAACCTCAGTATAAATCTTAGGAGTCGAAGGATTAGATGGGGTAGTTTGGGTTTGCTTGGCAGGTTTCACCGTTGATGGGGACTGGATTGAACCAACAATCCCATCAACATGTACTTCTGTTGGTGGCTTGGTAGGATCATTTTTGGGGTGAGGAGCTTGAGGGATCAAGTCAGAAAGAGTGCCATACTAGGAATAAACCAAGTCTATGTACTGAGCCCGACTAATAGATTGCTCTTCAGTAGTGGCACCGCCCATAGCCACATCTCGGGCAATAGGAGGCAACAAGGATTTGGTGAACCAATCAGCTAGTAACTGATCTGGAATAGGGGCATTAATAAGCCTTCTCCACCTTCTCCACTCATGAATATGATCAGAAATGTGGGTGGAGGTGTTCTATCATAGAGAGTTTAAGAGATCAGTACCCATTTCATAATGAATAGGGAGCTGAAAGTGTGTGAGAAACACGGTTGCCAACAAGCCAAAATCCACAAAAAAATGTTGTGGGATTTCAATGTACCACTTTGCAGCTGTACTAGTCAAAGTTCGTTGAAAGAGTCGTAACCGAACAGAGTCATCCATGATGGAGTTCAAATAACACCACAGATGGAATGTCATCACATGGTTCTTCGAATTGTCTCCTTGTTTCCCATCGAATTTCGGGATGTCCGATGGTAACTTTACCGGAATGGGTGGCCACGAGGGATTGTGTCGAATGGGGTCATTAATCAACTTTGACAAATCAGGTAAGTCCAAAGTTATTAGGAAGGGTAACTGTTATTTGAGCTGAACATATTGGTAACATTGGTATGGCATATAATTACTAGTAGGACCATAAGTGGACTAATAAACAGGTTGCTGTGACGAAGAACTACTGGAATATCCGCCCCCAGGGGGTTGATTTCTGGGATCAGGACCGCTAAGACCACTAGGACCTCTAGAAGGAGGACCACCAGGACCACTAGGACCACTAGTAGGTGGACCACCAAACCCTTCGGGGCCACCAAGAGGAGGTAAACCTCCAGATCCACTGGAGCCACTAGGAGGAGGGCCACTGGATCCTCTAAGGCCAGATGGAGGAAAGCCACCAGGTCCCATAGGACCACTAGGGCCACCAAGACCATAAGGAGGAAATTTTCCAAATCCTCCAAGACCATCAGGCCCCCCAGGGGGAGGACCTCCATAAGGGGGTCCTCCGGCACCTCCCGCAGTATGTATAGTTATCGCTCCCATGGTTGTCATGTAAGACTAGTTGGGTTTCCCCCATGGCATAAAAGTATTAGTAGGGTATGGAATTCCTATAGAATTGGGTGGATAATTAATATTACCTACAGGTATTTGGTAACCATAACCTCCAGAAGATTGGATGGTTGCAGGTTGAACCCCAGAGGGTTGACCTGAACTAGATGGGGGATTAACCACATTAGAATAGGTGGGAGGGACATAAACTGTAGATGGTTCTATGTTAGAGGTCTGCATTTGACTAGTAACAATTCTGGTGTCAAATAATGTAGGTCGTGCCGGGGGTTTCCCCTCGGCACTAGAAGGTTTAGACGAAACAGGAATTGAATATTGAATCTCAGGTACAGAAGACCAAGGAAGATTAGGTATAGAAATAACATGAGAGGTGGTAGGGGTGGTATCTTGACCTAGGTTGCAGGGTGTTAATGGACGATCTATAATCGGTTCAATGGGTCTCATAGATTCGGCAATTAAACGATATCCCCTAGGAACAGATGTGGATCTTGGTAGTGTTGGGCCTAAAATGTCATCAATTTGCTTATCAATCTCCTTTGCACAAAGAATGGCAGTACGGTATTGCCGATGTTCTTCTTCAATTTCAGAAGAGATTCCATGGGTGCCAAATGAAGCAATGGCTTGACCTACAAGGGTTTCAAAAAATTGAGCATTGGGACCAAAATCCGGGCAAGCAATATCATCAACATGTCCTTCCATGGGAGAATGGAACAAGGAATCTCCCCGAGAAGGATGTTGGACCAAGGGAGGCGAGTGTGAAGAATATAGTACTCCACTTTCCACAACCACATTGTCTCCCACTTAGGAAATGGTAGTAGCTCCTTGGTCAATAGCTTCCATAGGATTTTCTCCTGAACCAAGAATAAAATCAGGTGGCAAGCCCCATACTCTTCTGGACTGTCTTAACTCAGCCAATTTCTACAGTTCCTAACTAACCTAGGGTCTGAAAATCTAGAAAACACACCAAAATGAATTTCCCTACACAAGCTATAGGTCAAAACAAGCACACTTAAAATGATAGGAGGAGTTCAAAAGGTCAGGTCTCTCACTAGGATTGTCAAGAAGGTGCCACTTGCGATATACCTCGAGGGTACGTGCATAGTAATCTCCCTGAATGTTTTTTTCAGTGTATGGCTCCAAGCAATACGGCCAAAGGGATTTTCTCAGATAGATAAGGTACCCTAGTGGGGTCTCCCGATATACTCAAGGTATGTGGGAGATCGAATCGGTAGTAGTGCTGTCTAATGCATAACCATACACAAGGGGCCTTTCGATATATAATCAAGTATGTGAAGTACCTTTCTATATATGTCAAGGGCAAGTGAAAGGCTGTTCGATATACTGATGGTACGTGGAAGAACCACATGAGTCCCAGAATGTAATGCTGACAAATAACGACAGCTCCTACGCTTAACGATGCCTGAACATGTCTCTAACCTATCACTCAAGTTACTATGTAAATTTTAACCTACAACTACTGTTAATTTTAACTTGTACGATTAGGTGAATGCATGATCTTTTGACAGAAAAGTAAAACCATGCAGTATGCTGGTGCAAGATATTCACTTTACCATTTAGTATGCCTACTTACGGGAGGGAAAGAGAGTGTTTTCCTTTTGTTTCAAAAACAAAAATACTTCCAAACAATAGTCATGAAAATCAAATCAAAGACAAGCAATCACTTTTCCAAACTAATTTCTTCTTTCCAAAAGCAAATGAGAAGGGGAAGAATCTCTTTTCCTAAAAGAAAAACGAGAAGCACACCTATATGCAAATGCACTCTATTTTTTCAAATTTCTCAAACATAAGCAAATCTAACTTAAAACTACCATTTTTTTTTATTTTGATCGAGATAGCTCTAAATGAATGAGAGACGAAAGATCATAAAGGTACTGAAAGCTTGTAAAGCCAATCAGAAAACCAATGTCCAATGCTCAATGATGATATCCTAGTCTCAGTCAAAACTTTTCTTTTTTAAAGGAAGGAAAAAGAAGTTTACTATGCAAATAAGAAATGAAACCTAGAAGCTAATCTAGTTTTCTTCTTTTAGTCTATGTAGCAGAAACAAAAAGAGATTTCAAATAACACCCTAAGCTTTTTAGAAAACAAGAAACTCTTTTGTAAACACAACCAACAGGCATAGAAGCGGATGAACAATCAAAAGACTTAATCAAAATTTTGAAATTCCACTCAAATCAATATTAAACCATAAAATCTCAAACCACAAGCATCAGATTCAGTAACACAAGTCTGACAAGAAGAACTGAAAGCAATAAAATCCAAATTTTTACAAAGAAAAATAAAGAAAAATTCTTTGGAATAATGCCTACCTGGAACCACGCTTCTCAACTGTTGACAGAGTGTTTCCTAGACAACACCGCTTCTTACCAACAGGTTACAGGTAGTGGCACTGCTTCCTGTCCACTTTGTTCAGGCGGTGGCACTACTTCTTGTACACAACATGGTCGTGGTTCCCTGTAGATGACCAAAACACAAGAAGAATGATGGATCAAGTAAAAAACAGACTAGATCAAGGAAAATACTATTGAATTGAGTATGGAAATAGAGCATAAAAGACTGAAATGACTTAGATCTGAACAGATCTGTAGGTTTCAAACCCAAACAGAGTCAGTCAGAGAGTAGATCTGAATGAAGAGAGTTGAAAAAGGAGCCTAGATTTGGATAAGAGTTGTAGACTGAGGAAGATCAGAATGACTAATACACAACTTCATTCCCCAGTGGAGTCTCCAGATTTGCTAGTTGGAATATTTCACCTCATGTGGACAGCAAGGTGTTCCACTGGTCTGAATGGTTCAGATCCAGAACAAATAGAAGACAGAGGTTGAAGACTCTCCCTAGACACTGTAGATATCTGGAATACAAGGTTTTGATAGTCCTCCTATGTACCTGCAATGAGTTCAACTCAAAATAGATCAAAGCAACCAGAATATGATCTACTAATCTATGCTAGTGACTAAGGAATCTAACAACATACATCTGAAATCAAACATCAACATTATATGTGGGACAAAAATCAACTTGCATTAAGGAAATATGAAGAAGTTTACAACTAAGCCTTAGTGTTGACATGCATCTCCATGAAACCAAGAATTCTCATCCCCATAAGCTTCGACTCTAGCTCTCTCTATGCTCTCCAATGATATGGACCAAGTGATTAATCCAACAGCATACTAATGCCTTAAGAGTTCTCCTCCTCAACCATGGCCATAAGATTGTATTTATAAGGCTAGATGGATAGGGTAGGTTGAGAGATTTGTGGGTGAGGTGGCCTCCAAGATCCTAATATGCAGGATCTTGACCTCAACTGACCCACTACAGTAGGGATAAGGGATATCGCGAGGCTTATCATCTAGAATCCTCGAGAAGCTTCTCTTTTTCCCTTTCTACCCAGGGTACCATGTTTCTCCTTCAGTGACAGAGCAATTCTAGTAGTAACCACTTATGGACTAAGGGCCATAATTAGTGGCACCACTTATGGGAAACAGGATATGGGTGGTTGAGCAAAGGTACCGCTTCTGGATAAAGGGTAAAGCATGGAGCTAGGAATTTGTATGCAAAGATTGACATATAGTATGAGTTTCCACTCCAGAAGCTGGGATTCAGAGCAAGTAGGTATGTCCAAATGTCTTATCACATGATGGTGATAGGATTTTGGTATAACATCCACTAGCTCAACCACCAATGCCCCAAGTAGTCTTAACCTCCATGCAACCCATTATGGTCGAGTCTCATCCTCCACCCGGCCTGCAAAAACCAACCACTGCACCCACACCCGCACCCACACCACCCCACCCAAAAAGGTTCAGGGGTAAGAATGCGAAAGCTACTGCAGAGCCTCGATAGATCCTAACTTGAGCCATCTATGAAGAATAGGGCCTTCTAAATTAGAAATTCCCATAGATTCCAATGATCCGCATGAATTTGGACGCCATGGATACAACCGAAAACCTCCCCTTGGTTGAGCTTCCAAGCGCACCAGCAGTAAGAAACAAGTCACTGAGAACAAACCATGCTTATGCCCTTTGTGGACTGTATGGACATTATTCTCACCATTTTCAAGACTTTCCCAAGTTCCAAATGGCTTTTCCCGACCTCTGTCAATATTCCCTTGAATATGAGATCACCTTGATTGAAGAAGTTCACCCCCCACCTTCTTCTTCAAACACCATGCCCATTTACATGATGTCCAGTTCAACCGACCCTATTGTCTCCACCACCAATGATGGTCCATTAGACCTGTCTCTTTGTTGCTTTTTCAATGATGAGGATATACATGAAGACTTGAATGCCCCAGAATAACCATGGAACAACATGCACCATCACTCGTTCTTCCTCCCTGAAAAACTTGTGTTGCAGTCTAACCAGTTTTTTGTGGAAACTAAATATTTCATTCATGGGAAATTCGATTGGTTCAAGAACCCCATCCCAACACTAGACACCTTCAAAGAAGGAAATTTGGCCAACATCTCGCCAACCATCAAAATCAACATCTCAACCAATCCCGAGGTTGTTGAAGAAATCATGCTGGGGCATCTTTCTCCTCGACAGAAGTCGCTGCCTATAAATCTCTCTTCTAAGAATTACATGACATCTTTGCCTGGTCTTACACTGAGATGCTCGGCTTGGATCCCTCCATTGTGGAACACCACATCGACACATGCCCGATGTGGCCCCCGTACGTCCAAAGCAACGGCCCATCCATCCTTTCAAAGTGGCCATGGTCAAAACCGAGATAGAGAAGCTATGCACAGCTGGCTTTATTTACCCCATTGCCTACACAACTTGGGTTTCTAATCCTATTCCTATGCTTAAAAAATAGGGTACCATTCGCGTTTGCATAGACTTCTATGATCTCAATGGGGCATGTCCCAAAGACAACTTCCCAACACCCTTCATTGATCAGATTATCGATGCATGAATCGAACATGAGGCCTTTTCCTTCATGGATGGGTTTTCCAGATATAACCAAATCCAGATCTGGAAAGAAGACTTTTACAAGACTGCATTCACAACCCCGTGGGGAACATTTGCATATCGATTCATGCCCTTTTTCTTGAAAAACACTGGAGCCACCTTCCAGTGCGGCATGACATATTGTTTCCAGGACCTAATTCACATCATCTTGGTCTACCTGGATGACCTTACTACTCGATCACCAAAACAAGCACAACATATAGATGACTTGTGGCAAGTCTTTAATGTTTCCGCAAGTACAAAATTCACCTGAATCCCCTCAAGTGCATTTTTTGTGTCCCAGCAGGCCGTCTATTCAAATTCATTGTATCCCACAAAAGGATAATGGTAGATCCCCTCAAATTTTAGGCTATCCTTGATCTTCCTTCCCTAAAAGCTTAGCACCAACTACAGAGCCTCCAAGGTAAGGCCAACTTCCTTCGCTGCTTTGTACGAGAGTATGCAACAAAAGCTTACAGATTCATTCGCCTGCTCTACACAAAAATCCCCTTTGTTTGGGATTAGCAAGCACATGAATCGTTTGATGCACTCAAGAAAGCCCTGGCTTCTACACCATTACTCTCAGCACTAGACTTCACTTGAGACTTCATTTTCTACGTGTCGGCCTCGAACAATGCCATTGCTGGAGTCTTGGTCCAAGAAGATGATGCTCGCCATGAGCACGTGATTTACTACATCGGTAAGAAGCTAACATGACCCCCACTACAATGTTCACCCGAGGATAACTTGGCCCTCATTGTCGTCTTCTTGGATCAAAAGTTGCACCACTACATCATCGCAAACCATACTCATGTAGTGGCTGATTCAAACCCAATGCGGTACCTCTTAAGCTATCACCTTCTATAAGTTCGAGCAGCTAAGTGGGTAGTCGTCCTCCAAGAATTCAACTTAGATTTCATTTCCCCAAAAAGCACAAAGGTACTCATGCTAGCCACGCTCATTACCGATCTGCCTCCATTAACCACACGATCACCCCCCAAGGATGATCTCCCTAATGATTTCCTATTCGTCGTATCCATGGAAGACCCATTGTATGGGGACATCCTTCTTTATTTACGAACACAAAAGTTTATAGCACACTTAAACCATGAGGATAGGTGATGCATCTGACATCAAGCCATTCGCCACTTGCTGATTGGAAATGTTCTGTATCGTCGAGGCATTGATACCATCCTACATCATTGCCTCACCCATGATGAGGCCGAGACCATCCTCAACTACTGTCATAGTGGAGCCTATGGTGGCCAGATTTTAGGCCTGGAAACCACCCAAAAGATTCTACGTGTCAGATATTTTTGGGTTTTTATCTTCACTGATTGCATAGAGGTAGTCAAGCATTTTCAGAGCTATCAGTTGTTTGCCCCAAAAGCAAGAACGCCCCCTACACCATTACACCCCATAGTCACATTCGGGCCTTTCTGCAAATGGGAAATCTACTTCATGACAATCAACCCTGTCTCAGCCAACGGTCATAAATACATCATTATGGCAGTCGATTACTTCACTAAGTAGGCGGAGGCCATGCCCACATTTGATTGCAAAAGTGAAACAATAGCGTGATTCTTCTTCAACCATGTTATTTCACGATTTGGTGTTCCTAAACAATTAATCTCATACCATGGAGCACACTTTCAAGACGCTATATGGGATGAATTGCCAACCATGTTGAAATTCAAACACCAGTACTCATCTTCCTACGACCCCCAGGGAAATGGCCAAGTTGAAATAGTCAACAAAATCATCAAAATAATGCTCCAAAGGATGGTGGGAAACCATAAAACCAATTGGCATCACATGCTATTCTATGCCCTATGGGCTTATCGCACATCCATAAAAACCACAGCCGCTTTCACTCATTTCCACCTAGTACATGGTGTTGAATCAGTACTCCCTATAGAGTGCCAAATCCCATCCCTCCACCTCACAGTAGAACTCCTCCCTGATACTTCTCCTTTAGAAGAATGAATCCTCTAACTCGATCAAACCATAGAAGACCGTCGAGCTTCCCTCCAAGGGATTGAAGCAGCAAAAACATGATCAAAGGCCCACTATGACTCCCATGTCCACCCTCACACCTTCAACGAAGGTGATATGGTTCCAGTCTATGACCAACCCAACGATAAGTTGGGAAAAGGAAAGTTTGATTCAATGTGGTATGGCCCATACATCATCCATAGTTGCCTTGAAAAAGGGGCATACACCCTTATTGACTCTAATGGAAAACTCTTGGATAACCCTCATAACGAGCTCTACGTCAAGAGATTTTACACTTAACATCACCAATGAGTCTCTTGATTTTCTTTTCTTGGTTTTTAATGTTTTTTCCACAAGTCAGGGAAGCACCATTAACTGCTAATATAAAGTCACCTGGAACTGGTTTGAGACACCTCTCACACCTTCGGGCTCAAATTTCCATTTCCTTATGAGACCATCATCTCATGTTTAACAAACAAATTTTAGGACCGCTTCCCAGAAGTTACCTCGATTTAGGAGCCACATCACGGAGATGCAAGTGTCTGTGGACTTGTACTTGCATCACACTTGCCTATCGCCACTCATGCGCATTCTCAGGCCACCGCCCATTAAGGAACATCATTTTTATTTTAGCATATAGCCATCTACTTCGTCCACCACACCTTATGCAGATCTCTGGACCATTGTCCAGAAGATGAATTATTTCTCTTACATGTATTTGGCGTATAAATTCCTCTGGACTTGCACTCACATTACATGTAGTCAAGTCTGTCCACCACAATTCACACCTAACTCTCCTAAGCTCTATCTGAGAGCCACCTCGATTTGCGTGCCTCTGTCGTGATCTATCCTGTGCATGTATTGGTATATTTGAGAGCCATCTGCTCTATCCATACTGCACATATGACATTTGGACCACTGTCCACTGTCCTGACATGGGGCACTGCCTCTGCCACCGTAATCGATTGACCATACTAGAGTTTCCTTTAAGCTCTTTTTTTACTCCTAAAAGAATGAAAAGATTGTCGAGTGCAGTTGCTTCCTTTCCCGCTCGTTAAAGGATAGGAAAGGGTGTCTACATTGTCTTGTTTACCTCCTTTTGTGGACCATGTAGACCATCAAATGAAAAGGACCACCTTGGCATATTCAAGCCAATACCATTCCCCTCTGCATACGTTTATGCTTTCTCGGGCAGAGGGTCTACACTTTACGAAAAAGCTCACCATGTGTTGTCGTTAAGCTCTTTTCCAACCTTCTCATCAAGAAAATATTGCCGAGCAAACTTGGTTTCGTTCATTCTCATAAAAGTATTTGAATGACCGTCCAGTCAGTATAGGTTTAAACTTTTTCGGCCTGATTGGACTACAAATGGTAAAGAAGTCTCTCATCCCCTATAGGATGGGAGAGCTCTCCTATGTATACTTTTATCCTTTTTCGGGCACAGCAGACTACAAATGAAAAAGATCCCCCACTGGAGTCTTCTTCATGCTTTCAGACTCTCTAAAATTGAAAGCACTATCGAGCATTTACTTTCTCAGGCTCACCAAAAATCAACGAGATCGTACCACAATGGTGTCTCTAGACACCACCCCATAGAAAATAGTTTGGTAGCATTCCCACTTTGGGTTGCCTTTGTTTAGAGTACTCTGTAATGTGTCTTCCTTGGATCCCATCAATATCAAAAGTGTCCACCTCCTCAAAGTATTTCCCATCTGCAGTGACATTCCCAGTATTATAGCTATGATCCCATTCCCATGATTCAGTATCATTCGCTTCCTGGTCCACCCTGCCGTCATACTCTAAACAAAGGAAGTTTGAGTCTACTACACTCCCCCTGCCCCTGTTTAACTCTTTCCCTTCCCCTCACCCCCCCCATTTAGTGGGTCAGTCTACAGATTGTCTCACATATTTCGGTTATCTCCCTCGTGCTTCCGGTCAAGGAAACACCATTGCCTTAACTTGGGGTATCCCTCCCTCTATCGACGACAACACACATATTCTAGAGGATAGAGCCAGAGGTCCCTGTATCTTGGTTTCATTAACCTCATTGATGAGTTCCTTGGACCAATTGAGAGGAGTCCTTAGTGCCTCTCGAGATGGTTGTATCTCACGTGCTTGACTCCAACTACATCATCGCACCATTGATATTCATACAGGGTATAGGTCCGTGTAGTATTTGGTAGAAGACCCTGGATGTCACCTGACTCTAGCACATTGATGAGTCTATTCGAGGGACCCAAACAGGTTTATGTCCCTTATGATTTCTGGGTTGCGTTGGAGACAGTGTTCAGAAGCCCCAGCAGTGATTCTATATAGATTTATGATTGATGCAGCATACTTGTACCACGGAGACTCTGAATCTCAATCAGTGAGTCCATATAGCTATGTACCCTTTGAGATCTAGTAGGCCGTCAGTCATGAAGATATAGAATTCCATGAGAATTCCATGGGTCCAATGTAGCAGTTTTTCAGATCAGTATTGTATTCAGCCTCGCATTGAGGGAACCACTATGTATCATCACTTGTCTATGATCGGCTCTTGTATTTTAGAGCATAGATCACATTATTCTTTTGACATTGTCACAATCATGGGGATGCTCTCCTCGTCCATATACATGTCACACATTACTTGTATTTCACCCATTGATGGGAACCATATTAATACAAAAACCAAAATCCACCATGCCCCAAGCCAGGAAGCACCACCTCTCTACAGAAAATTCTATGATGTCCATTGGCCATACAATGAGCTCCTACCCTCACACATCAGGGGGCAATCTGTTAACCCAAAAAATCCCTCACTTAGCTCCACATGGCCTACACCACCCAAGGACACCCATGCATGACCCTCATTTCACCCCATTGGACCGCCACACCCTAAAAAAGGCTTAAGAATGAGCAAAAGGGCTTAAAACCCCCAAAAAAGAGCCTAAATAGTTATACTAGGGGCCAAAGCCTCCAAAAAGGGGCTAAAACCCCTCAAAGGAGCTAAATATAGGGCAGAAGGGGATAAAATCCCCAAAAAGGTGCTAAAACCTCAACCAATGACTTAAAACCCTAAAAAGCCCCAAAAGAACTATAAATAGAGGGGTCGGGGTCACTGTGAACTCACTTCTCCCTTGCATACTGTTATGCTGCCCAAGTGGTTTCCTTGAGACCCTTTGTCTCTTAAGCCACCCACACTCCCTCTTCTCCATCCATCCATTGAGCCATGGCTCCCCCTTCCAAGAGAGGTGCTTCTCCAAGCTAGGACATGGTGGCCCATTCCATCAAGAGAAGGTATAGCTTGTTGTTTATGTTGTTTATTTGTTTTCTCTAATCCATTGTTTTTTTGTAGGTTTATTGTATAACATGTTTTTATAGGTATTTTGGTTCTAACATTTTTTTGCAGGTAGCTGGAGCTAAACCCTTACATTATTTGCAGAGGGGTTTCCATTGCATTTCTTTTATTTTTGTTCTATTTCATTTTCTATCCATTTTTCTTGCATTTCACCACTAGGAAGCTATCCTTCCATCCTATAGACAGAAGGTATCCATTCCTGCCCTGTAGCAAGGGAGAAATCCCTGCTACACTCTAGGCCTAAGGAGGGCACGGTTTCCATTCATAGGGTTAGTTACAAAGAAGAAAGTGCAAAAAAGATGTCATAAGCAAAAGTAGGAAAATTTGGAATAAGGAGGGCGCATTTCTAATTTGAATGAAACATTGTTGACAGGAAAACATCTCTCTTGTCTCATACATGCTATTTTCTCAAGGAGGGCTCACCATGTGGCTAGGGTTAGGGTTTAGAATGTGATAACTTGCTCAACAAGTCACCCAAGGTCTATTTAAAACCAATTCAAACTCCATTTCTCAGTTTGTTTTATGATTATTTTGGTGTTGATGGAGCTAAGGATTCCTTATTGATTAATGAGCCTCAGTACTCTTGGGTGATGCACCCTAAGTTTCCCCTTCCCCTTCTCCTCTCTCCCCTTTCTATCTTATTGCAGGTGACTTTGAGATAAGGAGGATCTCAGCAATTTCAATTCAAATTTTGTAACTGATATATAATCCTTCTAATATGTATGTGATAGTAAGGATTCTTTCCCATAGATATTCCATGTTAAAATGCTCATGAGAAGAAATTTATGTGCCCATCTAGTGGGGTTTTTGACAATTTAGTGTAATAAGAATGAACTAATGTCCATGGGAATAAGTATTAAGTCATATTATCTGTTAAAAATTATGTATTAATATATTTCATATTTTATTAGCAGGTCTGAATTAAATCTAGTTCAAATTTCATCAATATACACATCCCTGCTAGTTGACTAGGAAAATCCTACTAGTTTTACAATTTTCATCATTCTGGAAGTTTTATGTGTTCAAATTTCAGTATAAAATTTGTTTTAGGAAATTAACTCACCCCAGTACCTATTCCATCCCTCATACAGTGATTTTTTTGAGGTTGTACCAAGTTTGGACAACCATCTTTGCGCAAGGTCTCCCCGAGCCAAAATTCCTAGCTTTGCCCAAATCATCCCAAACAGCACAAAATACTCCCATATATGTTCATGTATTTCTGAAACCTCATTTGATTCTTATTACCTTTATGATAACACATATAACCATTGCACAAACACTGGTTTAATGGATGTGAAATTTATTCTTAGTTGCACGGTTGGGTGGCCCAGAAGCATGGGAATAGGATTCAGCAAAGCTGATTCTAAAACTTAAATGGTCCCTGATTTACATGTGCTAGGGAAGTTAATTTCTCTATCCTAAATTTTCCTTGGTATCTTCCTTAACCCTCTTTAATATTACCACAACTTATCAATAAACCACATATTTTCCCTTGCATCTTAAGTGGATAATGTTACTGCTAAACTCTTCTTGCGAAACACAGTTAATAAGAACAAAAGAGTTAATATTATGATATGAATATCAAATAATGGATATTACACCTTTGTGCATTTTATCTTCTGTATTTAACTTCTTAAAGTGTGGACAATTACCTTTCCGCAATTTCGTTTCCGCAAATACTTTTCCACAATTAGAAACTCCTTCCTTCTGCAATTGTGGATTGCAGATTTCTGGTTTACGCTTCAAGTTTTCTTGAAATCGATTCCAAAATTCGTCTTTTGCAAGACTTCTTCCACAATTTGTGGACTGTGTATTGCGGCTTCTTCTCGTATTACAGATTGCAGGTATGCACTTTGACTTCTCTCTAAATTTCTTTCCCAATTCATCTTCCACAAGACTTCTTCTATAATTTGCAAATTGCAGATTGCGACTACCTTCCGCATTGTGGATTTCAGATTGCAATTGCTCTTAAGATTTCATATTATTAGCTAGATATCATTAATGTTTAATCCAATTTCACATAAATAGCATATGTAGAATCACTGAAAGAAACACAACCACAAGACATACACAGATTTATCTTGGGAAACCCTCAAGGGGAAGAAAACCCAACAACTCTTCCTCTATATAAATGTATAAGATAAAATGACAAAATAGGTGCTCCTTCTCTTTGGTTATTTGTCTCTCTGTCTCTCTCTCTCTCCTATGCACTATACACAAGTGAGTGTGTGTGTTCAAATGAGGAACACAACTCATCTATTTATACTATTTCTGTAACTTGAATTTTACCCTAACAAGTCGCCCCCAACAAACTTATTGGGCCGACTTCACCTAGGAAGACACAAAACAATATTATATTATATTGAAGGGGATACTATTCACCCGACTTATAATGGAGGTTACACCCCATGACTCTTTGATAACCAAATACAATAGAACATCCCAATGGAGGAATAAGAAATCTCCCTTGGGTTACATAAGTAAAATAAATTTAGAATATTCTTCGAAGTTACAATATTTCAACACTCCTCCTTAACGAGAAGGGTATTCTACTGAAAACAACATCATCAACTATAGGAGAAAGGAGAGAGATCATATTTGTCACTATCAAGGTAATACATATATACATCATAGGAAGTTTTCAATAATCATCACCAACTGAAACAGTTACTGGAGCATCTTCAATATCTTTAGTACTGGAACGTCATCTTCTAGAGTGCCAAGTCTTCATCTTCTGCAGCACTCGATCACTTGATCCTTTGCAGCCACGCTTTGATATTCATATTCTTGTAGCACTTGATCAATAAATCCTTTGCATCAACACTTTTATATTCATCTTCTTGTAGCACTCGATCACTCAATCCTTTGCATCACTTGATCACTCAATCCTTTGCATCACTCCATCACTCAATCCTTTACAGAATTTGATCACTTGATCCTTCGATTAATACTTTCATATCCTGCATATGTGCTTGCTATATTGATGAATAAACATCATTAGAAGCATCATAACATGCAGCACACATGATCTCTTTCTAGGATGATCAAACCCTATCACTTTTGGACATAAGTCCTAGGATCATTCAATCCTCATCAGCATAATCCTCCTTAATGAAGAGGGCCCATATCATTGACTAAATGGATCATCTACAAAAGAATGCAAGACCACATTGTCTGCAAATGAATGCAGATCTCACTGAAAAATGAATGCATGGCCACATCGTTTACAAATGAACGTATATCTCTCCCGCAAATGAATGCCTGACCAAATCATCTGCAAATGAATGCATATTGCATCCAAAGATGAATGCAATACCACATCATATACAAATGAATGTATATGTCATCCGCAAATGAATGTAGGAACACATTTTTTACAATTGAATGCAAATCTCGTCTGCAAATGAATGCAGGACCACATCATCTACAAATGAATGTAAATCTCATATGTAAATGAATGTAGGTCCACATCTTCTACAACTGAATGTAGATATCATTCACAAATGAATGTAGGACTACATTTACTACAAATGAATGTAGATCTCATCTGCAAATGAATGTAGGACAACATCATTTGCAACTGAATGCATATCTCATCCATAAATGAATGCATGACCACATCTTCTGCAATTGAATGCGGATATCACCTACAAATGAATTCAGGACCACGCCATCCACAAATGAATACATGACTCATTGTAGACCATACTTGTCCTATTATCAATAGGACCACTCTCAAGAGAGTGTTCTTATATATGGAACCATCCTCCAAGTGAATAAAGTATCACTCTCCAAAAGAGAGTATCGTCTACATGACCATCCTTAGTCGTTAAGGTCTAGGACAACTCTCAAGAGAAGAGTGTTCTTGTTTGTAATACCATCCTCAAGAGAGGATAATTTCATCCAAAAGTAAATGTCGGACCTCATCAGCATCTGTGGCCGCACTTGGCCTTTTTTGTATTGGAGCATCACTACCATCGTATTTGCAGTGATAGTCTCATCATCATTTTCCCTTTTCAGGGAGGGTTCATACCATCAACATGCTCCACCTTTCCGAGGAGGGTCCATATCATCGACCTGCTCCCCCTTTTCGAGGAGGGTCCATATCATCATCGTTCCTCCTTGCAAGGAAATTCTGTAACATAATCATTGTTCCTCCTTGTGAGGAAATATCTATATCATCATCATTGTTCCTCCTCGCGAGGAAATATATATATCATCATCAATGTTCCTCCTTGTGAGGAAAGATCTATATCATCATCATCATTGTTCCTCCCTATGAGGAAAATATTCTTGGACTACACCAATCTTGTCATGTAAGTATTCAAACTTTACCCAAGATAAAGGTTTGGTCAATACATCAACAACTTTCTCATCGGTATTCACATACCAGATTTTTATAGATCCCTTTTGTACCATATCCCTTATGTAAAAATATTGGATATCTATGTGATTTTATTTATCATGGAGCACATGATTCTCTGTCATCTTCATACAACTATGGCTATCACATAGAATCTCTGTGGTGTCCACCTCCAAGTCAAATAGAACTGAAATCAATTTATGAAGCCATATCACTTTACAACTAGCAGAACAGGCTGCTATGTACTCTCCTTCAACATTGCCCAGAGAAACACTGGATTGTTTCTTGTGAAACCATGAGATCATGGCAGATCCCAGAAAATAAAATCCACCTGAGGTGTTCTTTCTATATTCGACACTTCCTTTCCAATATGAATTTGTATATCCATACAATATCTAGTCATGATCTCTATCATAGTATAGTCCAAAGTCTGTCATACCTTTCAGGTACCTCATCACATGATTTGCAGCTATCAGGTGAACATGTCTATCTTTAACTAGATACTGACTCATGGTGTTCACAACAAATCATATATTTGGCCCGATATTCATTAGACACATCAACAACCCAATAATCTGTCTAAAGTGAGTCACATATATTAACTCTAATGATTCATCAGACAATAGCTTCAGGTTGGTATCCATGGGTGTGTCCATGGATTTACAATCCAATATATCAAATCCTTTTAAAATTTCCACTGCATACTTTCCCTGGTTCACAAAGATTCCTTATGGGTTTTCCACACTTCCAGGCCAAGAAAATAGTGCATCAAAGATCTTTCCCTGGTTTAGAAATATTCCTTATGGTTTTTCCACACTTTCAAGCCGAGAAAATAGTGCATCAATCCAAGATCTTTCATTTTGAATTCCTCAGCAAGCTTCTTCTTGCAATACATAATTTGTTTCTCATTTCCTATTAGGAATAAGTCATCCCAATATATAAACCTGACTCAAGGGAGGGGGATCATAGCTGTTATACTAGGAATGTAACTATAGATGGGAAATAATGGGGGAAGGTAGACACTTTTGGTATTCATGGGATGCAAGGAAGACTCATTGCAGAATACTTTGAACAAAGGCGACCCAAAGGGGGAATGCTGCCAAATTGTAACACATGGGGTGGCGCCAAAAGACATCATTATGGTATGATCTCATGGATTTTGAGCAAGCTCAAGAAAGTAAATTCTTGATGGTTCTTTCAATTTTAGAGAGTCTGAAAGCACAAATAAGACTCCAATGGGGTCTCTTTTTCATTCATAGTCTCCTATGCTTGAAAAAGGATAAGAGTGTACATAGGAGAGCTTGCCCATCCTTTAGGGGATGGGATACTTATTTAACATTGGTAGTCCAATCAGGATGGAAAAGGTTAAACCTATATTGACTGGACGGTCATTTAGATACTTTTACAAGCATGAATGAAACCAAGTTTTCTCAAGGATCTTTTCTTGATGATAAGGTTGGAAAAGAGCTTAAAGACAACCCATGGTGAGATTTTTCGTAAAGTTCGGTCATAATGCCCCAGAAAGCGTAAAAGGATGCAGAGGGAAACATTCTTGGCTTGAATGTTCCAAGGTGGTCCTCTTCCTTTGGTAGTCTATACATTCCACAAAAAGGATATAAATGAGACTGTGTAGACGCCCTTTCCTAGACTTTAACAAGCGAGAAAGGAAGCAAGGTCGCTCGACGATGATTGGTTTAAGTTTCAAAAATCCACACATAACCTAATATCTACATTTTTATTCCTAACAAGAAAAAGGTTTTCCACCCACTACGTATGGCATACAGGAAAAATAATCCGAGCGACAAGCAATTTATTCAATTCTTTCTTTACCGCTGGTTCTAAGGCGAGGTGCATTTTCCTTAGTTTCTGTTGGAATGGTTTCAACTGGGGTTTCATAGCGATTACGTGTTGTATGATATGTGTGTAGAAATTATTTAGATCATCGTATGACCATGAAAATACATCCTTGAATTCACTAAACAGTTTCAGAAAGGATGATTTTTTATTTTGGGTATAGTCTGATCCTAAATTGATATTTTGAGGATTTGCTTCCATGCCCAAGTTTATGGCTTCATAACGCATGTTAGAACTATTCGTCTTACAATTAGGTAGTCCTTTAAACTTATCATGTAGGTCATAAATTTTTTCAAGTCTAAGAACTGATGTAGGGATTGAGTTTACCAGCTCAAAAGATTGGTCAACAGGATGAGGTGGATGGATTATTGAGAAATTGTGCAGATCTTCATCATGTGTGATATTGTCAATTGTTTGATTCTTTAAAAGAATATTATCTTGTTAAGAAGTCAATAATATGTAAATCATCATTAAAGACACACCAATTAGTTATGTTGTCGAGGATTGGTGGTCTAAATAATAATTCAACAGAAAAAACATTGGGAGAAAATTTTTCTGATGGAATGAGCCGTGAGGGTACATTCGCCAAGAGGTCATCTTCCTGATTCTGAAAATGAGAAATAGAATCGATATTAAAAGCATCAAATTCTGAAATTAGGTTCAATACCTCCTTTTGATAAATTTGCAAATGATTAGATAAACAATGAATGGAATTGCGGACTTACCGAACAATGATCTCAGAATCGCCAAATGAAACTAGAAGCTTAAAATTTAAGTCCAATGCCTTCTTGAGTCCCTAGATGAGGGCCTCATATTATGCTATGTTATCTGTGCAAATAAATTCAAGCCTAGAATATAGCATATGTTTTTTTCCTACAGGATCTAGGAGCATGCAACCCAATCCTACACCTTCCTTAGATCGAGAACCATCAAAGTACAAATGCCAAGGTTTATCAACAAGATTAACTACATCATTTACATTATTCACAGTGTTAATCAAATTGGGAGAAGCTTCCTAAAAATCACAATGTAAAATTTCTGATTTATTTACAGAATCAGTAAATACAGATTTAAGTGCAGGTAAACTCCCCAAATTTGAATCATACCCATAGTTCCCTAAAATAGAATCACTAAACATGACCGGTTCGTCAGGGGAGTTTATCTCAGTCACTGTGTGTTTCATGTACCTTTCTCTATCATTCCTAATCTGATTTGGTTGCCCATTTTTAGGTAACCATAAGTGTGACTAGTTGGTTGAAAAATAGCATTTTAAAGATTGATACCAGTTGTGACTTAAGAACAACCCATAAACATCAGGTATGTCTGCCACGACTACATCAATGACCTAGAATAATTGTGGATTACTGGCCATTCTAATCATTACTCCTTTCAATTCTCCTACAATTTTCACCTTAGATCGGTCTAGTTGGATGATTTGAATTTCACAAGGTGTGGGCTCAGCATTCAATTTCTTATAGACTGAATAAGGCATAACATTTGATGAAGCTCCAGAATCGACCATACAATTATGGACATTCCAATTGAAGATTTTGAATGTTAGTAGGAAGGGGGGAGTTGTATATTTGGAGTTCTTACCTATCAGTGTATCCTGATCAGCGACTGTTTCGATATTGTCATTAAAACCAGCTGCTGCTTTACTGGTTGAAGGATCGAGGTTATTTACTGTAGGTACAGAGGGTTGATTTCTTCTGGAATTGGTAATAAACCTCCAGGCATAGGGTAAATTTTCAATAAATCAAACATGCTAATGTTTGTCCTTTGTTTCTTGAGATCATCAATGATGTCATATTGGAGATCCATACCCTGAGTTACATGATGCTGATTCATGGGTTGAGGACTGTTCCTAGGTGTGGGTGATGGTTGAGAATCTACAGGCCCTTTACTCCTGGTATTATGGGTGTGTTGGTTGACAAAGACAGAATGATCATTACACTCTTCCTCTTTGACTGAGCTATCCTTGAAATGGAAATTAAATGGGAGAGGATCCTCACGCGTTTCCTCTTCCATTTCAGGCTACTCATGTTCATGATCCTCTTCCAACTCCTAATCGGGTGAAGTTTCGGGTAAGGCATAGACAACCCTTATATAGTGTTAAAAACTTCCTCATTGGTTGAAATATCAGGTGGAGTATTTTTCCTTGCATTTGGTGATGTATATGGTCGATATGGGGTTTTAAAATTTCCTCTATTTGAAGTACCTTCCCCATTATTTCATTTTAATATCACCACTTCATTTGTAATATACCTGACCGGTTGTTGTAATTTTTCGAGATTGAAAGAAGAAGTATCTCTTTTATCAGTATTAGCTCTTATTGTGGTTTCATTTCTTTTATGAAAGGGAATATCAGTTTTGCCATTATTTTCTGGTTCAAATGTCATATAATTCTTTTCGACCTTTATTGCCTCTTCGAAGGTTTCAACTAACATGATCTTACCAGCTTGTTTCACAAACATAACAAGGGATTTAGGTAAAGCTGAAGCATAATTATCAATTATGATATCCTCTGGAGGTTGTGAGGCTACTGGTATTCTATTCAGGAGAGTAAGGAAATGTTGATTGAAATTTTTTATTTGTTCCTTGCTTTCCATCTTGATTCTAGCCAATTCTAGTGTTAACATAGTAGGAATTTTATCTTCACCAAATTTGTTTAAGAATGCTTGATTAAAATGACCCCAACTAGTTATAGATCCTTGGGTTAGGGAAAAATACCAAACTGCAGCTTTTCCTTCGAAACTTAAAGGGAATAGTCGACATACCACATCCTCATGCTGAACATTCATAGTCTAAACAACCAAGATGAATTTGTCAATGTAATTTTCGGCAAGCCCCTTATCACATGGGTCAAACTTAGGGAGCAGTTTATCAAGATGTTTAGGTAGATTATGATGCAGTCCGGGTACAACAACAGCATGTTAATGTATTTGTAACTTTGGAATGTATTCATCCATATATCTTATTTATTGTACCTCGATGTTTAATCCGGAATGTGTCTGTAATGTAATTGAGTCATGTCATGCCCTGATTTTCCTATTGGGAGGTTCTATAATGTAAACAAGTGATGCCAAGTCATTGTAGGTAACCCTCCTATTGATCAAGGGTTAAAGTCCCCGCAGTTCTAGGGCACTAGGGTTATTAGACTCTCCTAGAGAATTCTTCCCTAGTAGGTTATTGTCAAGTCAGGAATTAGCATAAATAGAGAGTAAGTCTCTCTATTTATCACACACTCACACTCAGTTGTAGCACATAGCTGAGGAAGAAGAAGCTATTGGGGCTAGGAAGAAAGAGGCTACTGCTGTCTAGAGATCATCTTACTATTTTGGGGTCTTACTTTTGGTGTTGATTCTATATCTGAGGAAGTTGCGTGGTTTTATCCATTTATGGTTTCCCCAAGGAAAAATTCTATGTTCATTGTCTCTTGTGTTTGATTGTTGTGCTTGTTATTCTCTCAGTTAAAGATCCTAATATAATGCTATCTTAATGTTAACAATCTAACATGGTATCAGAGATAACCTGAGAAGAAGACACTATGTAGCTGTGGGAACTAGGGATTCCTACTTTGTGGATCTCTCTCCATATATTTTCAGCAAACGAAGGTTGGATTAAATCTCCTCCCTAGGGTGCATCTTTCTGTCGAAACAGAATCTGATTATGAGCTTTTTTAGTTTTGGACCTGACACTACTGCTGAAAAATAGGGCTTTCCATAGAAGTGAAATTTTTGAGTGGACCTAGGCCTGGATTGATCTCCTCCTCAAAATAAAAGTTTAGAGATCAATATCAAAGCATTTGGTTGGACAAAACTTTGGAAAATTCAAACCCTAATATGTTCCTAAGCCAACACTACAGAAATTCAGCTTCAGATCCAGATCCGACATCTTGACCTGGTAAGATCTAAATATTTTGTATTTCCATTTGAGGTTCTCAGTTAAGATGTCTCATTGTACCAAGCTTGATGAAAATCTTGAGGGAGTTGATAACTTCTGAGCCTGGAAGTATAGGATCTCCTTGGTCTTGGAAGAAAATGAGTTGAACTCCTATATCAATGAGGGGGTTCCAGTTCTAGAGGGAGATGAGGCTAAGGCCTTACATAAGAAGAAGTTTGTTATGGATAAGAGGATTATTGATTATTCAATCAAGGATCACCTCATACCATAGGTGTCCTCCCTAAAGACACCTAAATCTATGTTTGATACCCTAACCAAAATGTTTGAAGGGAAAAACATAAACTGGAAGATGACTCTAAGAAACCAACTGAAGAATGTAAAGATCCAGAATGCAGAGACCATCCAGTATTACTTTACAAGGGTCTCTCAGATCAAGGAACAACTGGAAGAAGTAGATGAAGAAGTGGAGAATGAAAATATTGTAATGACCACCTTGAATGGTCTCCCTAGATCATGGGACTCCTTTATTCAAGAAATCTGTGCCAGAAAGAAGTTAGTCAAGTTCAACAGACAATGGGAAGAATTCTCTCAAGAAGAAGCTCGGATAGCATCCTGAGAAGAAAAGATGGGAAGTGAAGATCAAGCTCTCACAGTTCACTCCAAGAAAAGTATAAGAAGCTCTCATCACTCCAGAGGTAAGAAGTTTCACCAGAAAGATAACACTAGAAAATATTTATCTAAATTAAGATGCTATACATGTGATGAAAGAGGACACTTTGCCAAAGATTGTCCTAGAAATAAGATTAACTCCCATAAGAAGAAGGGAAACAAAAGAAGACATCATGCTCATGCTGCAGAGGATGATGAACCTTCCATAAAAAGAATCATACAAGAAAGTTATGATTCTTGAAGTGACGAAGAATATGTGCTGATCTCCGCTCTCACGGGAACTATCTCACATGGAAGCAATGATTGGCTTATAGACAGTGGTGCTTCCAAACATATGATAGGATTCAAAGAATCCTTTGTGAAACTATCTGAACATGACTCACCTCACATGGTGAAACTTGGGGATGACTACCATTATCCAATAAAAGGTAGTGGGGAATACTCCTATAAGCTATACTATAGAAAGTCTATGAAGATGCAAGATGTATTGTTTGTACCAGGATTGAAGAAGAACCTCCTCTCCATATCTGCATTAGATGCAAAAGGCATGAGGGTTTCATTTGTAGATGGCCAAGTTCTCATGTGGCCAAAGTGATGTAGTAGAGATTGGGGAATAAGAGGGAGGTCTATACAAATTGAAGGGCCATCCAGAACAAGCCCTGGTCCATGACATAGTAGAGCCAAATGAAATTTGGCATAGAAGGCTTGCACATGTGCACTACAGAGCACTACCACTTGCAAGCAAAGTTGTTGAAGGTATTCCAGAAATTTAGGCAAAACATGATGGAGTCTGCAAAGGATGTGTGAAAGGAAAGAACATAAAGAAGACATGTCCAAGTAGCGACAGCAAGGAAAAAGGAATCTTGGAGATCATTCACTCCGATGTATGCAATCCAATTTCATCAAGTTCATTAAGCGGGTATGTATACTATGTTTATTTTATTGATGACTTTTCTAGGAAGACATGGATTTACTTCATGAAGAACAAAGATGAAGTATTCAACAAGTTCAAGGAATTCAAAGCCTTGATAGAGAACCACACAGAAAAGAAGATCAAGACCTTTCGATCAGATAATGGTGGCGAATTCACTTCAAATGAATTCAAAGCATTATGCAAAGATTTAGGGATTAAGAGGGAGTTAACTAATCCATATAATCCACAACAAAATGGGGTTGCAGAAAGGAAGAATAGAACGATCATGGAAGCTACAAGGGCTATGCTTCATGATCAATATATTCCCATGCATCTATGGGCAGAAGCTTACAGAACATCGATGTATGTACAAAACCATACTCCACACAGAGAACTCAAGAACAAGACACCTAAAGAAGTCTTTTTCGGTAAGAAACCAGAAGTCATCCATCTCAAAATATTCAGCTATCTAGTGTACATACACATTCCAAAAAGAAAAGAGGACAAAGTTAGATCCTTCAGGAAAGAAGGGTATACTTGTGGGATACTCTAAAAGCTTGAAGGCTTATAGAATATATTTCACAGGGTTCAAGAATATCGATATCAACAGGGATGTAACATTTGATGAAGACTCGTCTTACAACAAATCCAGAAAGAGACCTGCTGAATATCCTGAAGAAACAAAAGCACCTAGAATTCATGACACAACCATCAATGAAGAATATCAAGAAGCATATCGGGAAATAGAAGAACCTCAAGAACCTGCAAATCCACCTCAAGAGAAGAATCCTCATAAGAGGAAACCTGCTTGGGTACGAGAAGCTATCCAATGTGCGGAAAGATATGGGGCTCTAGAAGAGAATTACAGAGAAAGAAAGAGAACTAGGTCCTGCTCTGGTTATGTAGCCTTATTACGCAATTTCATCGATAAAGAGCCTTCCAATTATGAAGAAGTGGCAGAAAGGAAAGAATGGAAGGATGCTATGATCAAAGAGTATCAATCAATCATGAAGAATAATGTTTGGGATGTTATCCCAAGGCCAGAAGGGAAGTCTATTGTAACTTCCTAATGGATCCACAAGATCAAGCATGCTACAGATGGTAGCATAGAAAAATATAAAGCAATATTTGTGGCTCGTGGCTTCTCCCAGAAAGAAGGAATAGATTATGAAGAAACTTTTGCACCTATAGCCAGA
>LPNX010616475.1:234602-262924 GCA_001517045.1 Pseudotsuga menziesii
CTTATTTTTGAGGCACATGACAGGGGGATTTATGTGTGTAGATTGAAGAAAGCCCTGTAGGGTTTGAAATAGGCACCTAGGACATGGTACTGCATAATTGACAGCTTTCTATCTAGTATGGGCTTTACCAAGAGTAAAGAAGATTCCAACCTTTACTACAAGGTTGAATATGGCAACCCAGTGATGCTCCTACTATATGTAGATGATCTATTTGTAATAGGTATGGATGGGTTGATTGCTGATACGAAGAGAAAGCTTGCTTCCGAGTTAAAAATGAAGGACTTGGGTATGATGCATTATTTCCTAGGCATGGAGGTGTGGCAGAATGTAGATGGAATTTCCCTGGGACAAGGGAAATATATGGTAGATATCCTGAAGAGATTCGGGATGATGGACTGCAAGGCCATGACCACACCTATGGCATCAAACCTAAATCTATTGAGTGATGCTTCATCAGAAATGGTTGATGCTACGATGTATTGTGAGATGATTGGGTCCTTGATGTACCTAAAGAACATGAGACCAAATATTTTCTTTGATGTGAACAGCTTGAGCCATTTCCTGACATATCTGAGACATGTTCACTTGATTGTTGCAAAGCACATTCTGAGCTATCTAAAGGGTACAGTTGATTATGGGCTCAAGTATGAGGTGAATTAGAAGATTAACTTGGAAGGTTAGGTTGATTCAGAATGGGCAGGAAATTCCATTGATAGGAAGAGCAATTTAGGGGTGTTGCTTTAGTATGGGATCATGTGTGATCTTGTGGTTTAGCAGGAAGGAATCCCGTGTGGCCTTGAGTACAGCTGAAGTAGAGTATGTTGCATCATGTTCAACTAGTTTTGAGGCACTATGGTTGAGGAAGCTACTGTCTGATTTATTTGATCTCTAGTTAGATGCTACTTGTATATATTGCAACAACCAGAGTTGTGTGAAGTTGTCAGAGAACCCGGTGTTCCATGACAAGTCGAAGCATATTGAGATCAAGTATCACTATATCAAGGATATGGTGCAGAGAGGAGCAGTGAAGCTCTAGTATGTTGTGACGGATGAACAAATAGCTGATGTGTTGATGAAACCATTAGACAGAGTGAAGTTTGAGTACTTCAGCGAGAAGCTTGGTGTTATCCAGATCAAGGTTCCTTCCAAGGGGAAGTGATGAGTCCATGATCCATTCTAACATGGTGAGAGGATTGGTTCCTTCCATGTTCAGATGTAAGGGCTGAGCCATTCTATCATGGTGAGAGGATTGGTTCCCTCCATGTCAGATGTGAATGTTGAGCCATTCTAATGTGACTATAGGATTGGTTCCTGCATGATTAGATATAAGCGTTGAATTCCATTCTTGGAATGGAGGCACCTGGTCAGTTACCAGAAATACTCAGTTTGGGGATGAGGGCCATTCTAATGTGATTGAGAGATTTGTTCCCACTTGATTAGATATAAGTGTAGGGACATTTTGATGTGATTGAGGGATGTGTTCCCACTTGATTAGATATAAGGGTTGATGTCATTCTCTGGGAGAATGGATGAACTTGGTCAGTTACCAGGAATCCTCAAACTGGGGTTGAGAGCCTTTCTAGCATGGTTGCAAGATGTGTTCCCACATGGCTAGATGTAAGTGAGAGCCTTTCTAGCATGGTTGTAGGATGTGTTCCCTCATGGATAGATGTAAGTGCGGAGCCCTTCTAGCATGGTTGCAGGATGTGTTCCCACATGGCTAGATGTAAGTGCATATCCCTTCTAGCATGGTTGTAGGATGTGTTCCCACATGGCTAGATTTAAGTGCAGAGCCCTTCTAGCATGGTTGCAGGATGTGTTCCCACATGGCTAGATATAAGTGTTGATCCTTTCTGATAGATTTGTGGGATGTGTTCTTGCATGATAGGATATGAGTGTTAGGCCTTTCCAATAAGGTTTTGGGATGTGTTCCCACATGATCGGATGTGAGTGCTGGGCCTTTCTGATAGGGTTGTGGGACATGTTTCTGCATGGTGAGATGTGAGTGTTGGGTGTGCCTTTTTGACATGGTGTTGGATGTGTTCCTCTCATGGTCAGATGTAAGTGCTGGGTGGGCCATTCTGACTTAGGGTTAGATATAAGTGTTGAAGAAGACCTACATGGAGGCTAGGCCCACAACCATCATGAAAAAGGGTTGTCTCTGTAGAACTTCCTCTGATAAGAATCATGAGATAGAACCCGTGATGATGATCTAGTGATGATGATCTAGCAGTGATGATCCAGATCGAGTGATGATCCAAATCCAGTGATGATGTTCCAGTGATGATCCAGATCTAGTGATGATGATCTAGATGATACATAGAAGAAGACTTGTGCTAATAAATTGTGTCAAGAGAATACCTTCCTATTTAAGAGGGAGTGTTAATGTATTTGTAACTTCGGAATGTATTCATCCATATGTCTTATGTATTGTACCCCAATGTTTATTCCAGGATGTGTCTGTAATGTACTTGAGTCATGTCATTCCCTGCTGTTCCTATTGGGAGGTTCTATAATGTAAACAAGTCATGTCAAGTCATTGTGGGTAACCCTCTTATTGATCAAGATTTAAACTACCCACATTTCCAGGGCACTAGGGTTATTAGACTCTCCTAGAGAAGTCATCCCTAGTAGGTTATTATCAAGTTGGGAATTAGTATAAGTAGAGAGTGATTCTCTCTATTTATCACACACTCACTCACACTTAGTCATAGCGCATAGCCGAGGAAGAAGAAGCTACTGGGGCTAGGAAGAAAGAGGCTATTGTTATCAGGAGATCATCTTACTATTTTGGAGTTTTACTTTTGGTGCTGATTCTATCTTTGATGAAGTTGTGGGGTTTTCTCCAATTATGGTTTCCTTGAGGAAAAATAATGTGTTCATTGTCTCTTGTGTTTGATTGTTGTGCATGTTATTCTCTCACTTAAAGATCCTAATATAATGCTAGCTTAATGTTAAAAATCTAACACAACACCATGTCGTAACCATGTTTTATCACCATTAGGGTTACCTTGGTCACGATCACCCATGTCTTGATCAAATTTTGAATATGACGAAGACTCGTTGTTATGATCACGGGGGATGTTACATGATGATTCATGAGGTGAAAGGGGTTGGTCAGATCCACCTACAGATAATAGTCATCATGATGTGTTAGGGTCAGCTATTCCTCTCAAAAGGCCACTAAGATGATAATCAGGAGATCCTCTCAATGGTTTAAGAGGTTCTTCGCCAATTGAATCGACAGCTGACTTGGTCACTGCCAACGTTTGAAAATGAACTCTTCTTGTTAAACCAAAATTGATCGGAGGAATCCCTGTTTGGTGAGAATAGGCTCTAGTTAAAATCCTTCATGATTCCTCTAAGGTTTTATTTATCTCTTCTAGGGTAACTGGTGAGATAGTAATGTCTCTTTCGATAATGGTCCTAACTGTATCCAAAAAGGGTGTAGTTATATATTCGGGTTGTGATGCAGAGACCAAGGTAGACAATATTCCAAAACTTGTAAGAGGGGAAGTAGGTTAACTTCTGGTAGGAGCGTTATGTGATCGATCAACCATTAATATTTAAGCTCAGGCACTCCTTCTAGTGCCATTTGTTGCCCGAAAAAACTTTCCTAGGCCAACTTACAGAAAGACAGCCCACACACTCGACTTAATGCAATCTTGTATGTGTTTAAAGTAACTGTCCTTCATAGGATCAAGGCTCTGCTACCTGTATGATGTGCTCTCCAAAATAGAGAGTCTCTCAAAGGTGTGTGTGTGGGGGATTTGCTTAAATCAAACCTCTAAAAAATCAGATAAATTTAACCTAATGACTAACTAATTCTGAAAGAAACTACCTTAAACTAAATGCAAAAAATTAACAGCTCCTAATTCTGCTCTATGATAACCTAGATGCAAATTACCTATCTCGGACAAGAGCATGAGCTATTAATTTGACAAAAGGTTTTAAAGCATAAATATGATCAACAATTCTGGATTGGTAGAAAAGTCTCCAATAACAGAATTAAATCTCAATTATCCTACAATAAGATGACACTCTATTATACAATAATTGAAACACAGATTAAAACCCAATATCAATGATATTAAATAGATACAAAATCCTGAAACATATGAATATAATCATATATTAACTTGTAAATGAAACAAGGTCAACCTGCAAGTTAGAAATTTATCAAAATAGATCTATGAACAATTGAAATTATGAAGAAGTTCATTCATCTCAACATGACAATAAACCATTTATATTTCAGGCAAGCATAATCATTCGAACTCCCTTAAAAATATTTCACATATAATAGCAAGATATATATATATATATATATATGAAAGTAAAGATAACAAAAGATAATAATTAGTAACACAATACAGATGTTTTAAAGACTTATCTAGGGTCTTTAATATCATGCAACACTCAGTAATCCTCAGAAGAAGTTCTAAGAACACCAACACAACAGAATAAAGTGTAATACTGTATAATATGAATTCTCCCAAATGTCATAGAAATCGAACCCCTTATCAATGTCTGGAACTTGTTTTTGTAGAAGACAAACCAACTTCTAATCAACTGACCACCCTATTTCTATGATACTACATGAATTCCTAGTCGAATATAGAGAAAAAGAAATGCCATGATTCTTGGTGTGTCATTGAGTGACAAATAGGATGGAATAATGTGAAAGATAATAACTAATGCATCATTATTACCCTGCATGATGCATCATTATATCCATCAATCCATCAACTGATGATGCTCAAAATTAGAAATGTAGAACCAACAAAATAGAAAATAGTTTCATGTTCAGGGCATCTTCCAATGAGTAAGCTCTAGCTAATCGAATCCCAAAATTGTAGAACAACATCAACCTTCATCTTGCATACTTAATGACACTTGGAATTTTCAAACAAAATCAGTTAGCAAAAGTGAAAATATCAACATATAAAAATAAATAGGATGCCTGCAGAATTTTAATTCTGCAGGTATCCTTACAAAATAAATGAAAACACTTTGCACGAAAGATGAAATCTGAATATTATAGGACATTACTAACTTGTAGAAGCCGAGTTTTTTAAACCATCTATATGCTTGACAAAATTTTAAATAATAAAAAAAATTGAACATCATACAACAAACAGAGATGTCAAGTTTCAAGGTATGATTCACAGAAAATCGAATCGGCACATTTTGTCTTGCTTCATCTAATTTGGCCTTGAATCTAACAGCTCTCGTATTGGAAATTTTGTTTTGTTTGATTAGTTTTCTATTTTTTGACAGAAGGCTTTTATCCTGAGCTTTATATCTGAGCTTCTTTACCCTCAAGAGATTCCATTTATCAACCCAGGAAGTCAAGTTAGCTTTCAAGCTCGCAATTTCTTCCATAGTGAATGCCCTAATAACCTGAGCCTATTTCAAATTAGTTTCCAAGTATGATATGACCTGAGCATAGGGAATTTGATCAGGTTGTTCTATTGCTCCTACATTTGGCTTCCCATTACCTCTCACCTCTGTACATGGCTTCAGGTTGATTTCTTGATCTACATTAGGCCCAGGATTTAATTGTTGGACATCCCCAGCCCTAGTTTCAGATGCAGATACATACTTTAGATCAAGAATGGTTGGAACAAATGGAGCTTCATTAGGATGAGACTCCGAATATTCACTCAATTCGATGACAGGGGCATCCCCTACAATTAAATCTCTACTCATAAAGAGCACGCCCATCATACTATGAGTGGTTCGGTGAATTGCATGATTACGCAACACCTTACTAACTTCATCTTCAACTGGTTTATGCCTGCCGTTTGTCTGTGAATATGGAAGGACATCATTTGGACAAGGTGCTATAATCGCTAATTTACTCATTCGAGGCCGAGAATCGTCAACATTTTTCTGAAGGTTTACCTTAGACTCGACCTTAAGGACACTGTCACTTGATATTCGACCAGGTTCAGATATCCCATTTTCTAGATCATTTTGGGAGTCTGGTTCTTCTAACTCAGGCCCACCTACTTCTTTCTGGATACATCTTCGCCTAGTTTTGGACCTCCGTCGGGGCCACTCATCATTTTCCCCAAACTCATTATGGGCAAGAAATGATTCCCAAGAATCTCCCAATTCTCCCAGCTAATAGGAAACAAGTATCTTAATAAGCCCATGATGAAACAGGCTCCGTTCCTTATCCCCCACATTACTCTGATAAGCACAAGTCATCTTCTACAAACTAGTTAAGAAGTAATATGGCATATTCACAGATGCCCTTTGAAAATCATTAATAGCCAAAGATGATAGAACTGAGTTTGAGAAATTCGACCTTCACAGGTGACATACCTGATAATAAGTTCGAGGAAAGAATGCCATTTCTTCTTCAGTAGACAAAAAAGGGAAACCCAACCTATATTCCATTTGTTGGTTAGCTGGAGTCGATAAATCCTTCCAATCATCATTCTTCACATGTTTTCCCTTATACCAACATTCTCCTACCATTGGCAAACCTATACCCAAAGATATGAACTTCTCCATCAACTGCAACAGAATATGTCCTACCTGTGCTTTCATACCATCAAATGATGTTGTGAATGCCCTGTTAATTGCTAAATTAAAACCATAGAATTTGTGCAGAAACCCTAACCATCCTACCTTTACCACCAATTCACAACATTCGAGAGCAACGTCTAAATATTCATCTCCCATGATCTTGAATCTTGAAACAGGGGCCATAATAGCAATTACACAAGCTTCATGGATTTTCAAAACCCAAACTAAGAAACACAGTCAATCTATCATGGGTTCATACAAATTCATCAAAACTCCAAAAATATACATTTCACCAGGGTACTGTGCACCTTCATGCACAATCATGGAACGCAGGGTCATCATGCCTTTGAATTGACAAGTTAATGGAAATCGCAAAACACTTACCATGCAATAATGACCTTCAGAAAAATCAAGCGGGTAACAGATGTGCGTGATACTTGCATGAAGGCAAATCAACAGATGGGAGACAGTTAAATTATGCAGATATCAAACCCTTACTTTCCATGATAATGTCGATGTTAACTAATATACCTTCACATTAATACAATCGCTAAAATGAAATCATAAGCCTCTAACCTTAACTTCAAAGTGTAATCTAATGGTTACAACCACATAATTTTTTCACTATCGCATATATAATTAACCCCAAGATTTAATAAGGAAAAATACAATGGTTTTGATTAAAATTATGATTGACATTGCAATGATGAGGAACAATAAGTAAATGTAGTCAATACCACAACCAACCTTTTAAGAATCATTTTAGCCACTTATGGTAGAATCTTAACATTGACTTCATCTCAAAGAATCATTAAAAATTTCATAATCTCATAGATCTTATCTCGTCCTAGCATACAAAGTTCATGAATGAGGATAGGTGTATAGCAATGAGGAAACATGTGATATCAATATGAAATAAGCTTTTATCCCCATGATTATTATGATGAGATAGATGTTTTGGAAGCAGAAGAGTTCATTAGACCATGCATATAAATTGGAAAACAAATGTCATATAAAGTATCATCTTACAAGGTTAAGAGTAAAGACTATTGATGTAATGAATTTACTTGACTTTGAATTTGCATGAATGATCGATATTATAAAATTAGGAGTTGCTAACTTTCAGGATTATGAACTTTACAAATGATCAAGAATAAATAAGAAACTAAAGCTAAGAAATTCAATCCGGATGTAAGCTGATGCTAATCCCCCTAAATCAATCAATCCATCAGCTTTATTGGGAGTACGTTCAGAATCAAAGATTTTGAAGGCACTCCTAATATATTTATTGATGAGTGTTGATTAAGGTTGTGATATATAATGTCGTTTAGAAAATTGATGAAATGACACATTTGAAATTTTATGTTCAAATTGCTCCAGAGGGTGTTGCTTGCCAACAAATGGAGACATGCTGGGACCAAACTAGTTATCTCTATGAAAACAACATCCATACTTCAGATAATCAAAGATGATGTCTTTAAAGTATCAAACATATACTTAAGTGATTCAATTTCCAAACCAATCTAAACATATAACCAGACCTCAACATATTCCTCAACAACGAGCCTATAGCTATTATATGGGTATTCCTATTCCATTTCAACCTTAGGCAGGTATAGAGTAGAATAACTTGATTCCAATGTAAATCCATAATACCGAAGATAGGTTAGCCAATACCAGTAAAGATGTAGCTTCTCCAAAACATCAGCTGATTTTCTTCTCATTCAAGCAAAAGCATCATACATTATTCACTTTAATTATCCAAAAAAAAATTTAAAGAAAAATTTAAAATATACATATTATATACACAGAGATAACTATGAAAAACATTAATCAGGAATACTACCTTAGCTTGGTGACCAAATGATGGTAGCCTTATTCACCAATCCTATCAGAAACTGATTAGGCCAGCTCATGATGAGACTTCCTGCCTCTCAGTTTATTCGACTGAGAGTCATTGTCTTGGCTTGGTGACCAGATTTTGACAACGTCATTCCAATAGAACCTATGATCATAGACAAACCTGCTCGTGATGAGACCTTTGGTTCCCTGATTAACCTCTTTCATATCGACCAAAAAACAATTTAAAGCCTTTAGTTCAAGACTACTGCCTTGGCTAGGTGACCAGATGTATTTACAGAAATGAGTGAGAAAACCATAGACTTCTTAAGATAGCTTAAAGATGACTAGATATCTTCAACTAATATTCAAGCCTAGTAGACATCAACTGGAACCATCAAATAAATTTCTTGAGATATTGGTTTATAGGAAGGCATTCGGAGACAAAAACCAAGGATTGCCAAAAGAAAAACTATATAGGTCAAAAACTAAGACAGTTTTGAAACCAAATCACTTGTGAGACATCAGATACTCCTAGCCAAAATTAGTGATTGCAATCTGATATTTATTTCAGTCTCTCTAGTTTGACATACTTTCACCATCAGGATTGTCCTTAAAGCCATGTCAGATAATTCATGCTAAATTTTATGAGAAAAGATGGAAGATGTGTCTGATGAAGCAAATATTTACAAAGATAATCATGCAAATTTATGTACAATGAATGATATCAAAGGAAATGAATTATTTTGTATGATGCATCATCTGAAATTTCAGGTAAGTAAATGTGATGATAGAATGAAACATAATCAACGAGTACAAGATCAATAGATTTAACATATCTATAAATTAGAATGAAACAATAAATATGTACAGAAATATAAACAACAAAAATATACAATAAGAATGATTTAATGATGTGGGATTATTGAAAATACCTCTTAAGGATATGCCCATTTACCAAGAGGGTATCAAGCTATCCTTGCAAAGTCTGCAAACAAAAATTACTAGGAGCAAGTTTTTCTGTTATCACGTATGGACCTAACCAAAGACGTTGGAATTTTGTATGTTCCCCTTTTTCCTCATGTGCTTTGTCCCATTTCAATACTAGATCTCTTACCTATAATTCCCTATTTGAGGATGAGCCACGATCAAAAAATGATTTAACAATTTGCTGATGCTTTGCAAAATGTCGTTTAGCATTCTCTCTCTCTTCTTCCAATTTTAAGAGCATATTGATTCTTTCTTCAATGGCTGAACACTCTATCTCGTGTATAGATTGTGCGAACTGTAATGAAGGAAGAATAGCCCCCATGCCATATACCAAAAATAAAGGAGAGTTACCACCAGATGATTTTGGGGTAACCTTGTCAGCCCATAGAGCTTGGTATAGAATAGTGTGCCAGTTCCTATGATGTTCAGCTATGGATCTCTTCAGAAATTTCAGCAAGTTCTTATTTGTTGATTCAGCAAGGCCATTGCCTTATGGATGATAGATTTCCGAATATCTAATTCTAATTCCCTTTTCTATTGCAAATTTATTTAATTCTCTAGAAGAGAAATAAGATGCGTTATAAAAAACGAGAGATTCGGGCACCCCAAATATGGTAATTATGTTAGTTTCAAGAAAATACAATACCTTATTTGTATTAACCACTTGCAATGGTTCCGCTTCAGACCATCGAGTAAAGTAATCGGTGGCAGTTATGATGTACTTATTCTAAAGTGAGGAGGAGGGATTTATTAGTCCCACAATATCGATTCCCCACTGTTGGAAAGGCCTATCCACCACCACAGGCAGTAAAGGAAATGCTGGTTTTTTGACTCTGTCAGATGTAGTTTGACAATCTTGACAACTTCTTACAAAATAATGGGCATCTTTAAATAAGGTTGGCCAAAAATAACCTTCCCTTAAAACTTTATGAGCGGTAGTGTCACCACCGAAGTGGCCACCAGTAGGCCCGTCATGTAGTTGTTTTAAGACTGAATCAGATTCCTCTTTTTCTAAACAGCGAATCAAAACTCCATCTGCATTTTTCCTAAAAAGTACATTATTTACCAACTAGTAGGGTGCTAATTTTAATCTTACAGCTCTCTTCTTCTTTGTCTCCAAATGGTCTGGAGCACTACCAGTTTCAAGATAAGTTTGAATATCAGTATACCATGAATAGGTAGGGTCTGGGATAAAACAGACTTCCTTTTGCAACAATGAATCATCTAAAGACATGCCATTCTGGTTAGCAGGCAGATGTGCTGATTCAGTTGCCAATTTGCACAACCCCAACCCACGTAAAACCTGAGATGGTTTAATCTCCAAGTCATACTCCTATAGAACAGCCATCTAATGTGCTCATTTTTCTCCAAGATCTTTCTGAACTAACAAATTTCTCACAGCAGAGAATGGAACAATTACCTTGGTTTTTTATTTCAGGATGTAGGGATGAAAATGTTTTACTGCCTTGAACACAACGAAATCCTGTTTATCCACTTCATGGTAGTTCAACTCAACTCCTTTTAAATTCGATATCATGAAAGAGATAGGTACTTCATCCTCCCATTGGCTCTTATGAGTAAGGACAACTGTGTAAGATATGTCAGAAGCAAAAGTATATAGAATAAAGTATTTCCTAAAGTCGAGGCTTACGAGTGCGGGTGCCTCATCTATGGCTTCTCTAATTCTAATAAATGACTCTCTCTCTTTATCTCCCCACAAAAAATTGTTGTCTTTCTTTATCATATTCTTCTGCGGGCGCACAATTTCAGAAAAACTGGGAACAAACCTTCTCACGAAATTTATCTTTCCCATAAAGGATTGCATGGCTTTCTTAGTAGAAGGGAAAGGAATCTTAGAGATAGGTTCAGTTCTTTCTGGGTCAACCATGATCCCTTCCTTTGACACTACAAATCCTAGAAAAATTCACTCTATTACTGTAAATATTGTCTTTTTAGGATTAAGAGAAATACAAAACTTTCTGCAACGTTCAAGCACTTTGCACAAGTGTGAAATGTAATCAGATCTGTTTTTGGAAAACACAATAACGTCATCTAAAGAGATAATGACAAAATGATTGATCAGACCTATGAAAGCAACATCCATTTCCCTTTGGAATGTAGCCCCAACATTTATCAATCCGAAAGGCATCTTCCTGTATGCAAAGGTTCCTAAAGGGGTTCTAAAAGTAGTTTTCAGCTGGTCTGTAGGAGAAACCAGAACCTGATTGTACCCAGAAAAACCTTCTAATAAAGACAACATCTGAGCACCTGATACCTTCTAGAGGATCTGTTCCATGGGCGGAACCAGATAGTTTTCCTTTTCTGATGATCAGTTTAAGTTTTGGAAATCCACACATAACCTAATATCTCCATTTTTCTTCCTAATAGGAACAAGGTTTTCCGCCCACTACGTATGGCATATAGGAAATATAATATGAGCGGCAAGCAATTTATTCAATTCTTTCTTTACCACTGGTTCTAAGGCAAGGTGCATTTTCCTTAGTTTCTGTTGGAATGGTTTTGACTGGGGTTTCATAGGGATTACATGTTGTATGATCTGTGTATCTAAAGTATTTGTATCATTGCATGAGCATGCAAATATATCCTTGAATTCACTAAACAATTTCAGAAAGGCTGATTTTTCATTTTGGGTACAGTCTGATCCTAAATTGATATTTTGAGGATTTTCTTCCGTGCCTAAGTTTATGGCTTCAGAACGCATGTTAGAATTGTTCTTCTTGTAATTAGGCACTCCTTTAAACTTATCATGTAGGTCATAAAAATTTTCAAGTCTAAGAACTGATGTAGGGATCAAGTTTACCATCTCAAAAGATTGGTCAACAGGATGAGGCGGATGGATTATTGAGAAATTGTGTAGATCTTCATCATGCATGATCTCGTCAATTGATGATTCTTTAAAAGCATCTTCTCATGTTGAGAAGTCAATAATCTATAAATTATCATTAAATACACACCAGTTAGTGATTTTATTGGGGATTGACGGTCTAAATAATAATTCAACAAAAAAAAAATTGGGAGAAAAAGTTTCTGATGGAATGAGCCGTGAGGGTACATTCGCCAAGAGGTCAGCTTCCTGATTCCGAAAACAAGGAATATACTCGATATTAAAAGAATCAAACACTGAAATTAGGTTCCATACCTCCTTTTGATAACTTTGCAAATGATTAGATAAACAATGAATGGAATTGCGTACTTGCCGAACAATGATTTCAGAATCGCTGAATGCAACTAGAACCTTAACATTTAAGTCCAACACCTTCTTGAGTCCCTAGATGAGGGCCTCATATTCTGCTATGTTATTTGTGCAGAGAAATTCAAGCCTACAAGATAGCATATGTTTGTTTCCTGTGGGATCTAGGAGCATGCAACCCACTCCTGCACCTTCCTTAGATCGAGAATCATCAAAGTACAAATGCCAAGGTTTATCAACAAGATTAACTACATCATTTACATTATTCATAGTGTTAATCAAACTCGGAGAAGCTTCTTGAAAATCACAATGTAAAATTTGTGATTTATTTATAGAATCAGTAAATACAGATTGAAGTGCAGGGAAACTCCCCAAATCTAAATCATACCCATAGTTCCCTAAACTAGAATCACTAAACATGACCGGTTGATTGGGGGAGTTTATCTCAGTCACTGTGTGTTTCATGTACCTTTCTCTGTCAATCCTAATTTGATTTGGTCACCCATTTTTAGGTAACCATAAGTGTGACCAACTGGTTGAAAAATAGCCTTTTAAAGCTTGAGACCAATCGTGACTTAAGAACAACCCATAAACATTAGGTATGTCTACCACCACTACATCAATGACCTGGAAGAATTATGGATTAGTGGCCATTCTGATCATTACTCCTTTCAATTCTCCTACAATTTTCACCTTTGATCGGTCTAGTTGGCTGATTTGAATTTCACAAGGTGTGGACTTAGCATTCAATTTCTTCTAGACTAAATAAGGCATAATGTTTGATGAAGCTCCGGAATTTGCCAATACAATTATGGACATTCTGATTGAATATTTGAAACGTTAGTAGGAAGGGGGGAGTTGTATATTTGGAGTTCTTACCTACCAGTGTATCCTTATCAGTGGTTGTTTTGATATTGTCATTAAAACCAACTATTGGTTTACTAGTTTAAGGATGGAGGTTATTTACTATAGGTATAGAGGGCCAATTTCTTCTGGAATTGGTATTTGATGAAGTTGTTAAACTTGAGAGTAATGAAACTCCAAGAATAGGTTAAATTTTCAATAAATCAAACATGATAATGTTTTCCCTTTGTTTCTTGAGATCGCCAATGATGTCATACTAGAGATCCATACCCTAAGTTACAGGATGCTAATTCGTGGGTTGAGGACTGTTCCTAGGTGTGGGTGATGGTTGAGAATCTGCAGGCCCTTTACTCTTGGTATTACGAGTGTGGTGGTTGAAAAAGACAGAATGATCATTACACTCTTCCTCTTTTACTGAACTATCCCAGAAATGGTAATTAAATGAGAGAGGATCCTCAAGAGTTTCCTCTTCCATTTGAGGTTGCTCATGTTCATGATCCTCTTCCAACTCTTGATCGAGTGAAGTTTCGAGTAAGGAATAGACAACCCTTATAGTCTTAAAAACTTCCTCATTGGTTGAAATATCAGGCGGAGTATTTTTCCTTGCATTTGGTGATGTATATGGTTGATATGGGGTTTTAAAATTTCCTCTATTCGAAGTAACTTCCCCATTATTTCATTTTAATATCGCCACTTCATTTGTAAGAGACCTGACCGCTTGTTGTAATTTTTCAACATCAAAAGAAGAAGTATCTCTTTTATTAGTATTATCTATGGTTGTGGTTTCATTTCTTTTACGAAAGGGAATATTCGTTTTGCCATTATTTTCTGGTTCAAATGTCAATGAATTCTTTTCGACCTTTATTGCCTCTTCAAAGGTTTCAACCAACGTGATCTTACCAGCTTGTTTCACAAACATACAAAGGGATTTAGGTAATGATGGAGCATAATTCTCAATTATTATACCCTCTGGAGGTTGTGAGGCTACTGGTATTCTATTCAGGAGAATAAGGAAGTGCTTATTGAAATCATTTATTCGTTCCTTGTTTTCCATCTTGATTTTAGCCAATTCTAGTGCTAACACAACATGAGTTTTATCTTCACCAATTTTTTTTAAGAATGCTTGACTAAAATCACCTCAACTAGTTATAGATCCTCAGGTTAGGGAAAAATACCAAACTGCAACTTTTCCTTCGAAAGTTAAATGGAATAGTCATCATACCACATCCTCATGCTGAACATTCATAGTCTAAATAGCCAAGATGAATTTGTCAATGTGATTTTCGGCAAGCCCCTTATCAACTGGGTGAAACTTAGGCAAAATTTTATCAGGATGGTTAGGTAGATTATGCTACAGTCTAGGTACATAAACATCACCATGTCGTAACCATGGTCTATCACCATTAGGGTTACCTTGGTCATGATCACCCATGTCTTGATCAGATTCTTAATCTAACAAAGACTCATTGTTATGATCACGGGGGCTGTCAGGCGGTGATTCAGGAGGTGAAAGGGGTTGCTCAGATCCACATGTAGATAACGGTCATCATGAGGTGTTAGGGTAAGATTTTCCTCTCAAAATGCCACTAAGATGATAATCAGGAGATCCTCTCAATGGTTCAAGAGGTTCTTCACCAATTGAATCGATAGTCGACTCGGTCACTGCCAAGGTTTGAAAATGAACTCTGCTTGGTAAACTGAAATTGATCGGAGGAATCCCTATTTGGGGAGAGTAGGATCTAGTTAAAATACTTCATGATTCCTTTAAGGTTTTATTTATCTCTTATGGGGAAACTGGTGAGACAGTAGTGTCTCTTTCGATAATGGTCCTAACCGTAACCAAAAAGGGTGTAGTTATAGATTCAGGTTGTAATGTAGAGACCAAGGTAGACAATGTTCCAAAACTTGTAAGAGGGGAAGTAGGTTGACTACTGGTAGGAGCGTTATGTGATCAATAAGCCATTAAGCTTTAAGCTCAAGCCCTCCTTCTAGCACCATTTTTTGTCCGGAAAAACTATCCTAGGCCAACTTACAGAAAGACAACCCACACACTCGACTTAATGCAATCTTGTATGTGTTTAAAGTAACTATCCTTCACAGGATCAAGGCCCTGCTGCCTATATGATGTGCTCTCCAAAATAGATAGTCTCTCAAAGGTGTGTGTGTGTGGGATTTCCTTAAATCAATCTTATAACAAATCAGAGAAATTTAACCTAATGACTAACTAATTCTGAGAGAAACTACCTTAAACTAAATGCAAAATATTAATAGCTCCTAATTCTGCTCTATGATAATGTAGATGCAAATTACCTATCTTGGCCAAGAGCATGAGTTATTAATTTGACAAAAGGTTTTAAAGCATAAAGATGATGAACAATTCTGGATTGGTAGAAAAGTCTCCAATAATAGAATTAAATCTCAATTATCCTACAATAAGATGACACTCTATTGTACAATAATTGAAACAGATTTTAAAACCCAATATCAATGATATTAAATAGATACAAAATCCTGAAACATATGAATATAATCATATACTAACTTATAAATGAAACAAGGTCAACCTGCAAGTTAGAAATTTATCAAAATAGATGTATGAACAATTGAAATTATGAAGAAGTTCATTCATCTCAACATGACAATAAACCATTTATTTTTCAGGCAAGCATAATCATTCGAAGTCTATTAAAAATATTTCACATATAATAGCAAGATATATATATATATATATATATATATATATATATGAAAGTAAAGATAACAAAAGAGAATAATTAGTAACATAGTACATATGTTTTAAAGACTTAGCTAGGGTCTTTAATATCCTGCAACACTCAGTAATCCTCAGAAGAAGTTCTAAGAACACCAACACAACAAAATAAAGTATAATACTGTATAATATGAATTCTCCCAAATGTCACAGAAATCGAACCCCTTATCAATGTTTGGAACTTGTTTATATAGAAGACAAACCAACTTCTAATCAACTAACCACCCTATTTCTATGATACTACATGAATTCATATCCAAATATAGAGCAAAAGAAATGCCATGATTCTATGTGTGTTGTTGAGTGACAACTACGATGGAATAATGTGAAAGATAATAACTAACTTACTGGATAAAATTCAGTATCATTATTCCCGTGCATGAGGCATCATTATATCCGACAATCCATCAACTGATGATGCTCAAAATTAGAAATGTACAACCAGCAAAATAGTGAATAGTTGCATGTTCAGGGTATCTTCCAATGAGAAGCTCTAGCTAATCGAATCCCAAAATTGTAGAATAGCATCAACCTTTAGCTTGCATACTCCATGATGCCTAGAATTTTCAAACAAAATCAGTTAGCAAAGTGAAAATATCAACATATAAAAATAAATAGGATGCCTACAGAATTCTAATTCTGCAGGTATCCTTATAAAATAAACGAAAACACTTTGCACGAAAGACAAAATCTGAATATTATAAGACATTACTAACCTATAGAAGCCGATTTATTTAAACCATCCGTATGCCTGACAAAATTTTAAATCATAAAACAAAATTGAACTTCATACAGCAAACATAGATGTCAAGTTTTAAGGGATGATTTAACAAAAAATTGAATCGACACATTTCGTCTTGCTTCATCTAATTTGGCCTTGAATCTAATAGCTCTCATATTGGCAATTTTGTTTTGTTTGATCAGTTTTCTATTTTTTTACATAAGGTTTTTAGCCTTAGCTTTATATCTGAGCTTTTGTACCCTCAAGAGATTCCATTTATCAACCCAGGAAGTCAAGTCAGCTTTCAAGCTCGCAATTTATTCCATAGCGAATGCCCTAATAACTTGAGCCTCTTTCAAATTAGTTTCCAAGGATGATATGACCTGAGCATAGGGAATTTGATCAGGTTGTTCTACTACTCCTACATTTGGCTCCCCATTACCTCTCACCTATGTGCATGGCTTCTGGTCGACTTCTTGATCTACATTAAGCCCAGGATTTAAGAAACTAAATCCAAGAAATTCATTCCAGATGTAAGCTGATGCTAATCCCCCTAAATTGATTAATCCATCAACTTCTATTGGGAGTACCTTCAGAATCAAATATTATGAAGGCACTCCTAATATATTTATTTATGAGTGTTGATTAAGGTTGTGATATATAATGTTGTTTAGAAAATTTATGAAATGACACATTTGAAATTTGATGTTCAAATTGCTCCGGAGGGTGTTCCTTTCCAATAGGTTGTTATATCAGTCATAAAATCTCTTGAGGTAGATCCTGTTGCGAGGATTCTTCAAGAAGCAGCCGTCTATGTCAACGAAGAGGTATGCCCCATTTCTGAGATGAAGGTCGTTGGCAAGGTGGGGTGACAAAATCTGATCTTTTATGGGAAGAACTGATTCCACACTATGGTTTAAAGGGAGTGGGGTAAAACCGGAGGTGGTCTTACAGATCTCTACGTCATCGCGTAAGTGGTGTGGGGATAGATCAGGTTTATCTTCAACCACCAATGAGACGAGAGGGAAACTGGTGCTAGAGATAATGAAATGGTATTGGTTGTCTAAGGAAGGAGTTAGAGGGTGGATTTCCTCAATAACGGTGATCTCAAATTCAAGGGAGTGTTTCCGAATATTACTCAGAGCAGTTCAAAACTCGGCCAAGCCTTGGAAGTAGTGAGAATAATGTCCATATAAACCAAAAAGGGTGTGTGCATGGTTTGTCCTCAAAGAATTTTTCTTGGCCATTGGCAGATTCAAAAGGTTGAATACCGAAGCATTCTCCATCATATCCATGGCATCTAAGTGTGTGTGAAGGAAGGGTATTTCAAGAAATGTTTTGGTTGTGTGACCCTATACGTCACACATAGTGCATGGTGGAGTTTGCCGAGGTTCAGTTGTTGCTTTATTGTTCTTTACCCTAGCCCTCTTTGGGTGGGGTGGGGCAGGGCTGATGCAGGTGTGGAAGGTGGATTTTGTGGGCTAGGAGAGGGGAATTTCTTGACCTCAATGGGTTGAACATGAGTCAACACGACCTAGGGAATTGGAGGTTGTGTAGGGGGGTCGGGGTACCACATAGGGATCCCCAATATGAAATTGGGTAAGTTTAGAGTAGCCACCACTGGCTTACTCATAATGTTGGGTGGGGGAAAAAGGAAAGGAATTGTATGGACTGGGAGAGAGCTCCAGTAATTCCCTAGCAACTGCATTTGAGGTTGCATCTACAGATGGGGTTGCGGATGTGCATGGGGATATGGCTGCAGATGGGGATGTAAATGTGAATGGAGCTGTGGCTACAGATGGGGATGCCACTGCGGATGGAGTTGCAACTATGGATGGAGCTGTGGCTGTAGATGGGGATGCCACTGCGGATGGAGTTGTGGCTGTGGATGGAGCTGCAGCTACGATTGGGGTTTGGGTGCAACAGTGTTGGATGAGAGCATGCATAAATCTGCAGTCTCTCTTGGTGTTGATGGAGGTGGTACCAATGGGAAGGAATTCATCATGGAGGTGTCGATGAACAACCTGGGGTGTATTACTAGAAATGAGGGGGCAACTGCACTTTCGAAGCTAGTATCAACAGTGGGGATAACATTGGCTGGTGCGGTTGGCCCCTGTGGATCATGGTAAGTCAATATGTCCACTGTCACAATATTCCCATCATGAGGGAACGTCATGAGGCAGAAAATAGTGGATTCCATGGATCTCATGGTGTACATGTAACTCCTTCCCAGGAGAAGTTTATAATCCAACTTTGTGTTGACAACTTCTATGTTGATCAATGTCATTTTACCAGCTAGTGAGATAGGGACATGTGGAAGGATGCCCTAATATTTTGTGGGGTGGCCATCATAAGCACGCAATGTAGTGGTGGATGATTAGAGAAGGGGGGATCCGAGTTTCTGCTAGACCAACATCAACATCACATAAGTGGATTCCCCTTTGTTGACAATACATTGGCACACAACCAAATTCTGAATTAATACCAGAATCTGAAAGGCGATGGTTAATGGCATTCTAGGTTCTTCGTTGTCCAAATCAAATGTAATCAATTTGGATTTGGAGGGATCTACGACACCAAGTGTGGTCAATAATGCTTTTCGGTGCAATGGGCATGTTTTGAGCACTTCTAAAGCAAACACGGTCGTAGGTGATTGGGCTAAGTTGTCAACGATGTTTTAGTTCACCGCTGCACTAGTCGTGGCATTGTTGGTAATTCGCCACATGGGGAGTCTTGGTCCTTGGGTCACCCCATTAGTGGGGAGAGGGGGTAAATGAAGAGGTATGGTGGTTTTGTTGGAAGAAGAAGTCACTGATGGGTCAGCAGTTTCAGTATTGGATCCATACTAATTTCTCCTGGTCTGCAAATTAATCTCTTCAGTTGTCATGCCTAGTAGTTGGTGAACACCTGTCTCTGTCGAAGGAGGTGCAGTGGGGGCTGCGGGAGCAGGTTGGGGCGCATGAGTGGTTTCTACTAGTCCTTGAAGTCGTAACGGGTTATGGAGCACCATGGGTGGAGATCCTGGTGGTGCTAGATTAGGTTGAGCTTGAACTGTCATGTTGGTACTGTGCTAAACTTCGTTCTAAATGGACTGCTTAGCATGACCCATGAAGGGTCATTCATGCATATAGTGACCGTAGATGTTGCATAGTTTGCACGGCTGATTTGTCCGTACTGGGGCATTTCGTCTAGGTGGGTTGCGTTGTTGGGGATTTTGAGCTGGTTGGTTTTCTACGGTCTTGCTGGGAGGATTTGGTTGTTGGCCTCCTCCTTGCGGTTGCTTGTTTCCTTGGTTCCTAGCTCGGTTATTTATTCCTTTCCCTTGTTGGTTATTGGGGTAGGTTCCTAGGATGATTTTACTGAGAAAAAAATTGTCCCAAGGGTGCTGATGGAGCTGGGGTGGGGGTTGAAGTGACTTGTGCAGGTGGTGTATAATAGACTGGGAGAGCTGGGGGGACTACAAATATGGTCATTTGTCCTGAATAATACTGTTCCGACCAAGTTGGTGCATGGACATACTGTTGTGGCACATGTTGTGCATAGGAGGTTGTGGCTTCGGAATGAGACATCATCCTTGAGTAGTCGGGAGCTTGGTTTGGGTGGGAAACACTAGGGGTGTTGCTTGGGTGTGGTGTCATCATAGGTGGTGCCATATGGTGTTGCGAGTGGTGGGAAATGGATCCTATGATGCCATCCGCGGCATGTGATGCCCTTGGCACCTCGCGGTAGGAGTTTTCAGCACAAGGGGTGTCAAGAAGAATGGTGTATAGATATCCTAACTAAGCATAAATTAAATCAATTTGTTGTTCCTTCAAGATGGCCTTTTCCTTGAACTGGGAGCGATCGAAGGAAACGTCTTTGGCTATGGGTGGTAGAAAGGTATTCAAAAACCAATTGAGGAAGATCCTATCTTCCAGCTGAATATTACACAAGCTATAGCATCACCGCCACTCATGTATGTGGTCAGTTATGTGAGTTTCTATATTTTGGCAGCAAGATAGGAGTATCTCCACACCCTCGTCATAGTGGATGGGGAGTTGGAAATATTGTAGGAACATGAAGGTTAAAGAGTTGAAGCTCGGGTAGGAGGCTTTTGGAAGCTCAATGTACCACTTGGCTATGGCACCTGTGAGGGTGCGCTAGAACAACCTGAGTCTGATCGAATCATCCATAATGTTGTTTGATGAGCACCATAGATGAAATGTCATGATGTGGTTTTGAGGGAAGTCCCCTACCCTCCCTTCAAACTTTGGGATGTCTGAGGGGAGCTTGGTTGGCATGGGAGGCCAATGGGCTTGATGAATGATTGGGTCATTAGTCAACTTGGATAGATCAAGAAAGCTTAGGCTAGCCATGAATGGGAGGTTAGACCCAAGGCTAGTATGAGGGCGAACGATAATGGTGTTGGGATTTACAGGAGCGTTGTGTCCCTACATGACTGGGGATACCTGAAACTGACTTCCCACAATAAGGATGGTTGAAATAGTAGTGGAAGGGCCATTGCCCCCAGGAATGAAAGGTAGTACTATGGGAATCCTAGAAGCTAGTATAGGACCACCACTATTGGGTAGTGGACTGATCACAATATGCCTAGTGGTACTGGGACCGCCGATCATAATGTTTGTTGTGATGGGGGGCAGGGGTGTAGTTCCACTTCCAATCACCCCTCCGGAGAAGGGATTGGGGTCTACACTATCCATGGGGTTGGATGGTGTTGTGTACAGATGAGGCTTGGATTGGTAGGAATATGAGTTAGAGTCAGAGGCTATGTGGCCTTCCGAGGGTGAAGATTGTCTATAATGGTCTCAATGGTGCTAGTTTAATGACCCAAACGAAGGGGACTCCGACCTAAGATGAGAGGAGGATCGTGGTGGATCAATGGTGTCTGTTTGATAATAACAAGTAATGAAAATTGGACCCCAGTTTAGTGGCTTCCTATTGGCTTCCAAGTGGTCACTCAGCCACACGAACTGCCAGAAGACAACGCTTGGATTTTTCCTCATAGGTTTTACTAGTCAATCGAAAGGGGTCATTGGCTTGTTTCACTTGGAAATTAATCTCGTTGGCTAGCTACTTTGGGGTTCCCGTGGTACTCCTCACAATGAGTTTTAGGGCATAGCCCAAGCACTTCCCACGGTTAAGGAAATCATGGACTTATGTCCTCAAACTCAAACTTTTGACCTAAAGTAGATTGGTTAATTTTAGAGGTTCGCTCGACGTCATGAGTCGAGTTTGGTTGACTTAAATGGTGTGGTTGTGTGCACTTTAAGTGTGTGAGTTCTGTTTATTTTAAACCATATTTTGCAATTATTTGGTCAGCAATAGTTTCTTGTTTTTCTGTGTAGATTGAACAATGGGAAACTTGTAATATGTAAAACTAGTAAAACAAAACAGAACTCGAAAAAAATAGAACTAAAAATGAAACTTTTAAACTAAACAAATGTAAATTTGTAAACATGTCTACCCTCTTATTGTATTCCTCTTAGGCCAAGAAAGAGTGTTGGGCTCTCATCAAAGTGGGAAGAATCCCACCCATAGATCCACAGGTCACTCTTCAAATGCAAGGTTGCTCAATAGGGAAGACACGAACACCGTGAGACCCCCAATGGTATCCACCCCCTGTAGCTTCCAAGACACTTGTTTTTAATGGATTAGAGAAATGCCAATGATAGGTGCCTATTACTACACTTGCTCAACTCTCCGTGTTATCTCAAAATACCCCGGAGGGTGATGACTAAGTAGAGGAGGAAGGGATGGGAAAGGGGGTTAATGTTTTTTGAGTTTTAAGAATGAAATAAAATTACAGAAACTTAAGGAAGGATTTTCATTTGTAAACATTTAACCATATAGACAACCAAATACAAACTACTTGTAGGAAAAAGTAGGTTGCTTCTGGCTGCTAGACAGTGGAAAATGAGCTGCACTGATAGTCCTAACAACAGCAACAGGCAACCCAGGAGTCAGGTTTTCCTTTTCGGGGCCAAACAGGCGAGGGGGTCACTCCTGTTGGCCTGAAATGGGTGAGGGGGTTGGTCTTTTAGGCATGAAACATGCGACTGATCCTATAGAGGTAGGTCGCTCTTGTTGGGGACAATCTCATGAGCGGGTCACTCTTTTTGGCTTGGAATAGGCGAGGGGGTAGCTTATTTTGGCCCAAAAGGGGCGACTCAGCTTGTAAACTAAAATTTTTTAAAATCATAACCGAGAATAGCCAGCAATATCTGGTATTGTTGCTAAACATGCTCAAATCAATCTCAAGAGGACTCAACTAGTAATAGAGATGAAGGAAAACTAAAAAGAAACTACTAAGCAACTAGTTAAAAATCTACAAAAGCTATTAAACCCTAGGGATCCAGTAGGATTGACCTGGCGGAGTCGCAAAAATGTAGCAGAGAATAAACCCTAGCTACATGCAGTTGAACCTACCTTCCCTCTATAGGACACAAGGATAGAGTCGATGGATAAAGGAGTACCTGCAACAAATTGTTGGAGGCAAATAGAGAAAAACCTGCAACAAAAATGTTAGAAATCACAACATATACATCTAAACAACCTATGAAATAAAAGAACAAAATAAATGGGACCATATACCTTCTAGTTGGATTTGAAATGGGGCCACCATGCCCTGGCTCAAGAAGCTGCCTCTCCACAAGGTTGGATGGTGTGGAGAAAGGCTCAACACACAAGAGGTTTAGCTAATGGAGGAGATGAAGTGAAGGGAGTGAGTGGCTTGAGAATGATGGTTTCTCAAGGCACTCATGTGGGAATAATAATGGTAGGAATAAATGGACATGAGTTGGGAGTGAGCCCCACCCTCTTATTTATATATTTTTCTCTTGCTTTAGGGTTTTTATCCCTTAGTCGGCGTTTAACCCCTTTTAAGGGGTTTAAGCCCTTTCTGCCTCTTTCTTAGCTCCCTTTGGGGTTTTTAGGCCCTTTTAGGGTTTTTAGCCCCTTTTTGAGGGCTTTGGCCCCTTTGTGAGCTATTTTGGCTCTTTTGTGGGTTTTTAAGCCCCTTTTTGATATTTTTTGGGCCTTTGAGGGGAAAGTATAGGTTAAACAAGGATGTGGGGGTCAACAAGGGTTAGGAAATGGATGTCTTCATGTGGTGTAGACCATATGGAGCAAGTTGGGTAATTTTTTGGGTTAACACATCCATCTATTGTATATTCCACTTCATCATGGATGCAAGTGCCATGATGGTTCTAATGGAAGTGTACATTGCTACTAGAGAAAATGGCTCTTCATAATCAATCCCCTCTTTCTAAGAGAATCCTCTGGCCAAAAATATTGCCTTTTATTTTTCAATACTTCCATCAGCTGCATGTTTTATCTTGTAGATCCACTTGGAAAATACCACACTTTTGTTTTCTGGTTTGGGTACTATATGCCAAACATCATTCTTCATTATTGAATGGTATTCATATGTCATTGATTCTACACATTATTTATTTTGTACAACTTCCTCGTAACTGGTAGGTTCTTGATCTACAATATCACACATCAAGGCCAAATAACCAGAGAATGGATTTTATCTCTTTCTTGTTCTTGTGGAGCCTCTTGGAGCTCCATACTTTTCTGCTTCTTGTATGATTTTGCTTACCCAAGCAGGTTTTCTCTTTTGATATATGTCCATAGTAAGGGGTTCCTAAGGTTCTAGAATATCATGATCTTTTGATGCTTCTATTTTAGGAGAGGGTGCAACTTATTCATGTAATTATTCATGTTAACACTTTCTATACTTCTTAAGAGCTATTTCTTCATCAAATGTTATATCCCTACTAATATCTATATGATGGAATCCTGAAATGTATATCCTAAAGGCTTCGAAGACTTAACAATATCCAACAAATATTCCCTTATTTTTAGAAGGGTCCAAGTTGGTTCTCATTTATTTTGGAATGTGAACATATACAAGGAAGCCAAATATCTTGAGATGGCTTACTTTAAGATTCTTTCCTGCGTACATTTCTTCTGGAGTCTTGAATCCAAGGGCACTATGGGATAATCTATTATGCACATAAATTGTTGTTTTTTTTTTTGTTGCTTCAGCCCATAGATGCATACGAATATCTTGATCATGTATCATTGTCTTCACTGCTTCCATAATGGTCATATTCTTTATTTCCACAATGCCATTCTATTGGGGATTGTAGGGAGTGGTTAGTTCCCTCTCGAATACAAATTATTTACAAAAGAATTCAAATTATTTTGAAGTATATTCTCCACCATTATTTGTTCTGAGTGTCTTGATTATTCTATTTGAATGGTTCTCTATCAAGGCTTTGAATTCCTTGAATTTCCCGAATACTTCATTCTTTGTTTTCAAGAAGTATATCCATGTCCTTCTTGAATGGTCATCAATAAATGTAACATAATATGCATATCACCTAAATATGTGGAGGGAATTGGACCACATACATCATAATGAAATAATTCTAACATACCATTAGATTTTGTTTCACTCTTTAGAAATGGATTCTTGATATTCTTTCCTCTTGCAAAACCTTTGTAAGTTCCTTCATGATCCATCTTCAAATGTAGTACATCAGTTACTACTTTTCTCACATAGGGTAATGTTTTGTAGTTGATGTGAAAAATCCTTATATGCCATAGTTCACTTGAGCTAGTGATCTCATGGATAAAGTTCGTTTCCGAATGGCCTTTGAGTTTATATTATCCTCCTTCTTCTTCACCAATGACAACTGCATCTTCAATTGATTTTTCTTTAGTCTACATGAGTACTTGTACATCTATAAAAGAAAATATATATCATTTCTTATCTAATGCTGAGATGGAAAGTAAGTTCTTCTTCAAACTTGGTACATATAGTACTTCCTTCATCTTCATGGGAGTTCCAGAGTCAAGCTTGTAGCTTGCTTCACCAATACCTTTGATGGGATATTCATAGTCATATCCTAATGATACTTTATGAGGAGAGTTATTCTCTTCAAGTATTGATAGAGTTTACTTATGTCATATCATGTACTTTGAAGCACCACTATCAATTAGCCATGTCTCTTCTCCAGGTATTAAAGACCCAAAGAGTGCAGAGAATAATACATATTCTTTTACATTTTCTTCTTTTTCTTGTTTCTTTCGAGGTATTTCTTATTCATTAGAGGAAATTTATACTCAAAATGGGCCTCCTAAGGAAAATTAATAAAATAATAATTAAAATAATAAAATAATATTTATCAATTTTGGAGGAAGAAAAGAAAAAATACTTTTTTGTTCGTATTTTCGACATATCTCCCTGTGTTTTTACTCAAATTTCGATCGGGAGAGCTCGTTGGATGTAGAATTAAATTTTGTATCCAAAAAGTACCCACTAGGAATAATTTTGATCCCCCCCCTACCCCAAAAATAATAAATACCTTGTAATTTCCCTGACCCTCCGATCGATGAAGAGGATGCTACCATACAATTAACTATCCAAGAAACTAGCCCCATGAACATGTACATACATAAAACTGAAATGCTTTGAAGTAAAACATGCAGAGATGCATAATTATTTAGCATACAATGGAAAAGAAACATACATTCAGGCATTCAACATGTTCATCCTAATTCATTAAACATCGAATATGATTGCAGAGATTGAACACAAGCATACTTATCTTAGGAAGAACTTGTCCCGCAACCAGCTACTTCACTGCAACGTTCCACCCAACCATAGGCCAGTGTGGTCCTTAATCTCTCAGAAACACTGCCACCCCTAATCTGGAGATGATTCCCCAAGGAATAAGGAACTAAGTAGGTTCACACATAGCCAATAATACACAAATCAGCCAAGCCAACACAGTTGGGTTTATCAGGCCATCAGGGAGCTGGGAAAAGCTGAAAGCTAAGCTGGTGGGCTCACTGAAGAGATAAGGACACCTACACTAGAACTAGCCTAACTTCTAGGACACCCACACACACCCAACACAAGGAATCAGTCCCTTCTTTGCTACACAATCCCTCAGGCACTGACTTCCCTTCCAGTACTATTCAAGGGTTGTGGAGAAGAAATCCAACCCTCTAGCTCTATCTATGTGGTTCCCAAACACACTAGGTTTATCAAGCATACCAAGCCTTCATTCCCACTCCAACACAGTCCAAATACCAACCACTGCATACACATAGAAAAACAAGCGATTCACAACTCTGGGGAAGAAAATCAAACACCACAGAACAACCGAGGTGACAAGCTAGGTAATACATAGCCCTGACTGGGAAATTCGATTCTTGAGTTGTTCTTGGCCCTATCGTGTCCAAAATGACTCAATAAGAACCCACAACAAACCAAAATCATGGGGAAACCAACGAAAATCGATTTCTCAGCTACGTGAGGAAGGAAAACAACCCACGTGGAGATGAATTCACACACCTAGACCCACAACAAAGAGAAACACACATAGCAAAATCGTGCACGTGAGGCCACTCTCCTAGCTCTCTGTGTGAGTAAAAATGCCAAGACCTATTCCTGAGGAGAAGAATGACTGTCTCTGCATGTGGATGGGAAAGAATGGAAGAATTCCCACATGAGGGTGAAAGAGTGTGCTGGTGGAGTGTGCATGTGGGCAAGGACTGATAGTTTTGCCACACACCACTACTCAGTAATAACTGCCCAACTAACAACAGAGGTTTTTAATTTGGTAGTTGACTGATTGAGACAAGGGAAAGTGAGTAATTCAAAATGGTGGGTGACAACTAAATGGGTTTAATAGCTGACACTTGGCTTTTCTCCATTGGCCTGAAGTTTAATAATTTCCCTCCCTATCCTTAGGAAAATAATTCCCTTTTCATTATGGTTGCATTGACATAGCTGGTTGGGGTTTATTTTAATTAAAATGCATATTTACATGATGCCAAAATTATAATGTGCTGGATATCACGATATACCATCGGTAACGATTTTAATTGCTGAAACATTAAACACTAAATCTATGGTGGGGATTTTTCCTTTATCTACACACCATGATAAATTACAATATATACATCATATACATTTAATGCAAATGGGGTCAAAACTAGGGTGTTACATTTCCCTTCCCCTTCGATAGCACTGTCCTCAGTGCTTTACAAAATTGAACAAAATGCTACATTGGTACAGCCTCATTGTTCTGCAGAATTGAAAAAAAATGGATGTGCCAATCTCATGGCATCCTACAAATCCCATGTAGCCTCTTCAGGACCATAGTGCTCCCATTGCACCTTTACCTACCCTACAGCTTAGTCCCAGAGCATTGTGACCTTCCTGTTGAGGATGCACATTGGATCGATTTGGACCTCTCCCTCGAGCTCCACCTGAATCACATCCCAATTTATCACATGGTTAGGATCATGTACATATTTATTAAGCAAAGAAACATGAAAAACATTATGAGCTCTAGTGCTAGCAG
>LPNX010616475.1:262961-362723 GCA_001517045.1 Pseudotsuga menziesii
CTGGCTCTATTCTTTCAAGCACTTCAAACGGCTGACAATATCTTAGTGACAGCTTGGCATAACTTCCAAGATTCAAGGAACTATTATTTTCCCTCACTCTAAGGTAAACATGATCCCCAACACTAAACTCCCTGTTCACCCTATGCTTATCTGCATAGATTTTCTGTCTGTCCTGTGCCGCTTTCAGATTCTTCCTGATCTTTACAACCTCCTCCTCCATCTCCTTGAGCAATTCTGGACCTAGCACAACCCTATTCACTGGATTATCCCAAGTCACTGGTGTCCTACACCTTCTTCCATACAAATCTTCATATGGACTCATCCCCAAGGATGCCTACTTTCCATTGTTATAAGCAAACTCTACCAAGTGTAAGTAATCTTCCCACTTGGTTGGTTTTTCCATCACGTACATGCAAAGCATATCTTCAAGCAGCTAATTAATTCTCTCTGTCTTCCCATCTATCCGAGGATGGTATGCAGTGCCGAATTTTATCTTTGTACCTAAATCTGCAAAAAACCCCTTCCAAAAATTGGAAGTGAACTTGACATCTCTATCAGAGACTATTGCCTTAGGCAATCCATGCAATCTAAAAATCTCCTTCATGAATCTCTTTGCAATGTCATCAGTCTTATGCGTAGACTTAACCAGTATAAAATGTGCTACCTTTGTCAAATTTTCCACCACAACCATGATGGAATCATGTTGTCTCCAAGTCGTCGACAATCCTGTAATGAAATCCATGGAAATAACTTCCCATTTCCATTCTGGAACTGGAAAAGGCTACAACAAACCTGCTGGGTGTTGATGCTCAACCTTTACCTGCTGACATTTCATGCACCTTGAAATGTATTCAGCCATGTCCTTTTTCATTCCTTGCCAAAAGTACTATTTTTTGGTGGTAGCAATTGTCTTCTGGTATCCTGGGTGACCAGAATATGGAGCTTGATGGATTTCATCCATAACAACTCTCCTCAACTTTGCTACATTTGGAATATAAATTCTGCCTTTATAAGTAAGAAGTCCATATTCTTCCAATTTATATCCCTCATACCTCTTCTCAGGACTTTGCTACTGCAATTTGTCTTTTACCAGCTCATACAATTCATCTCCAGTAGTATGATTAACAATCTGCTGCCTCAAATCTGATTGGAAAATACAAAGAGATACCACATGTATTTCCTGCACCTTCTTGTTGAGTGCATCAGCTACCTTATTCTCTTTTCCCTTTATGTGCTTGATTTCAAAATCAAACTCACATAAAAACTCTAGCCATCTCGCTTGCCTAACATTCAGAGTAGGTTGATCAAATAGATACTTCAGACCATAATGGTTTGTCCTTAGTTCAAATCTTTTACGCATCAAGTAATGCCTCCACATCTTGAGAGCATGTACTATGGCTGCAAGCTCTAGATCACGAGTGGCATAGTTCTTCTCATGCTCCTTCAGATTTCTTGACTTGTAACATATCACGTGGTTGTCTTGCATAAGGACTCCTCCAAGCCCTTGTCTGCATGTATCGAGACACACCACAAAATCTTTCTCTGGATCTGCAACTTTCAATACTGGTGCACTGGTGAGAAGATCCTTCAACTGCTGGAAGCTTTCTTCACACTTCGAGGTCCATTCAAACTTTATCCCCTTCTTTTGCAAAGAACTGATGGCATGTGCAACTTTGGAGAATCCTTCAATGAATCTCTTGTAGTATCCCGCAAGTCCCATAAAATATCTTACATCTGTCACATTTCTTGGAGTAGGCCAATTCATAATCGCTTCAATCTTTTCAGGGTCCACAAACATACCCTCTTCTGAGATAATGTGACCCAAATATGGAATTCTATCTCTATAGAAGTCACACTTGCTCAGCTTTGCATACAGTTGATGCTCCCTGAGCAATTGCAATGCCAATCACAAATGCTCTTCATGCTCTTCGATGATTCTTATTATAAATAAGAATGTCATCAAGGAAAACAAGAACAAACTTGTCCAAAAACCTGTTGAAGACACGGTTCATAAGGCACATAAATGTAGTGGGTGCATCTGTGAGACCAAATGGTACCACTACAAACTCATAATGTCCATACCTTGTTCTGAAGGCTGCCTTGGGAATGTCTTCATCCTTGATTCTCACATGATGGTAACCAGACCTCAAGTCAATCTTGTTAAATACCTTTTCTCCTCTCATTTGATCAAATAGGTCATCGATTCTAGGTGTTATCACTCCAAGAAACTCCTCTAGGCTATAGCTTGAGGATGCCTAGTAACTTAAAATGTTTTTAGGGTTTTCTAATATGGATCAAGTCAGGTGACCTGTATAACCTTCCACTCTCAAGACACACATGAAACTCACTCAATTACAACACTTTTAGTTACAACTATTCAGAATTTAACAATAAGGTGCACGGATCGAGAACTCATCAAGCTAGCAGATTTACATACAAAACAGATGCATATAAATGTCTAAATCATGATAAGGATGGTACTTATAAATCAAATCACATTAACACACCAATAGGATGATAGATATTAGTTATTAATCAACTTGAAAGTAACCTAAATACACATTCTGGCATAAGTACAGTAAAGAAAGAGATGAAGGCTGAACAAATCATAACAAAAGAGCTTATATTCAAGAATGAGCAAAATGAGAAGCTGACAATAGTATAGGCTTATAAATCCCTGAAGTCAAACCCTTTTTATAAAATCAGTCTTAGGATTTATAGCCTTTTACAAAACATACAGATCCTAAAACATGGATCTGTTTTTTACAAACATAAACAAAAGTAATAGTTTTTTGCAAATTAGCGTTTCAAAACCTACCTAACTACATGTCTAACTAGAATGAAGATTTAGTCCACTAAATGAACATTTAAATAGCTGAAGTAACTGTTGATGATTACTGCTACTGGTCCTCTGCCAGTTAAACCACTAATTTCTCTTTGACAGCTAGGGTTGGTGGCCTTTTGTGTTGTTATGTCATAGTAGACCTTAAATAGACCCCTTTCTAATGCTTCCCTTAACGTCTCTCATCTTTAAATCATGTCCCTGAACCATCTACAGTTGCCCAAAACTGGTCTTGTATGCCAAAATGCTTTTAAGACTCTATACGCTTTCAGTGGTTAAGAGGCCAGTCTATTGGAACCGTTAGCTACTGAAAGTGGCGCTTTCGGTGGCTAATGAACTGCCCCAACGTCCGCCTAAGCCACCAAAAGCCCTATTTTGCAAAAATTATTAGGTTTTCTTCAAAAATGTCGTTTCAGGCCTATTTGCTCAGTTTTCCTCTTCTACATGATTCATGCTAGGAATGTTAATAGCGCCTTGGCTAGCTTTGGGAGGATGGAGACTAACTACTGCTTCAGCTAGGGTTTCTAAGGTAGGATGGCTGCTAGGATTTTCTTTGGCTTCCTTCAGTTGCATCCTTTGGAGCCTAGCCATCCTATATAATCTAGTATTGTCCTTCAGGTACCTTGTGTTCAACCTTTCCAAGAAAATGTATCTTTCTCTCTGCTTGAGGTTTAGGGTTTAGTTCTCTTTACAAGACTTCCATTTCATAAACCTGCCTCAATAGCTGATTGATCTTTTGACTTTTAGGTTTGCTGGAGGAAGCCCTTTATGCTAGTTCCTCTTGCTCCTATGGTGTGGGGGATGGAAATGCTTCAAACATTGGTACAATTTGTAGAGCTAGGGCTACATCCTCTTCTTGCTCTTCCTCAGAATCTAAATAGATTAGATTTAAGATATTCTCATGATGTGCTTCTGCCTCATGACCCTTCTCACTGAAGTCCAAGTTCCTTTTTTCCTTATTGGTATCGGAAGAGGAGGGAGGCTATTCTATTGCTACTACTAGGGAAATGGCCCTCCTCCTCCTCCTCCCACTCCTTGGTGTGCTGGACTTCTTGGCAGGAGACTTCCCTTTCTCCTCTGTCTAAAGGCCTGTCTCAAAGCCATTCCAAAACATAAAATAAGGGCAAGCCATATTTCTTCTCTTCAACAACTCCTAGACCAATAGCTGGACAAGACCGTGGTGGGACAGCCTACCAGAAATATTAGATGGTCGGGCTTTCACTTGGTGTGCCATCTTCCCTAGATTTCTGTGTAAATAAAAGGGCAGATTGAGAGGGCTTTTACCTATGAAGTGATTCATGAGATTGAAATGGTAGATCATTGCGCTATTATATCTCCCTTCATATGTTAAGTAGACCAAAATGGCCTTTAGCAGCTATTGCCAGTTCTCTTCCAGCCATGATGATGGCACACTCTTCTTCCATACCATTCCTCTATGCTCAGGCTTCAGGTAAGACCTGAATTCCACATATTTTGGTATGGTGGTCTTGAACCATTTCTCTCCTGTGGAAGGGAGTTCTATCACCTCAGTGATTAGTGTTTCATCTATGAGAAACTCCTCTTTTCCTATGACTGCTTTTGAACCATCGAATGAGAGGGAAAAAGCTTTAGCCACCTACTGATGGAAGCTTTGTATTTTTTCACAGAACTTGTATTATCCCACCTCTTAAAAAAGTCTACAGACCTCTGGATGTGCTTCTAAATAATTGATATCACCTAGCTCCTACCTGAGAGCTGGTCCACTCCTCTTCATCTTTATGGGTGTATCTCCTGGGTACCTGCAAAATAGTTTTTAGTCTTGTATACAGTATGCTTAGCAGGCTGCTCTTTCAGAGCTAGTTTCTTTTTTGGTGGAGAAGATGCTAATTTCGGAAATGAAATCAGATAGAGTCTCTTGGCACTATTTATGAGGATTTTCTTGTCATTATAAGGGCTGAGATCACAAAATGATGGCAGCAACTTGATCCTCTAGATCTCCTTTCCCATGTAATCGTAACCTCCATCAGCCAGAGTATTCGATGGGATTTTGATGATCTTTTGGAAAAGTGGAGGGAGACTGAGGGTTTCTAGTTAGATTAGTCCTTTTCCCAAGTGAAGTTGTCTATTTTTTCTCTTTTGTCAAACATGCCCTTTATCCTTTGTTGATGGGATTCTGATTTTCCTATAACTTGCTCTCTGATTTGCTATAACTCCACCAATTTCGTCATCCTCTTTACCATATCATTTGGTTCATCTTCCTCTTCTTGAAAGAGATTTGCCACTGGAAGAATGAGCTGGATAGGAAAAATTTCCTCAGTACCATAAACTAGCTTGAATGGAGAAGTACCTATGGATCTTTTGTCTGCTACCCTATCAGCCCATATAGCAAACTTAAGCTTTGAAGCCCAACTTTTCTGATTTGTCTCTAGCAGTTTCCTAATGATCCTGACTAAGATTTTGTTGGATGACTTAGCCAGGTCATTGCCTTGTGAATAATAGGAGGTGGAATGCACCAGTTGCATTCCCATTGACTCACACATGTTAACTAATGCCCCAGCTTTAAAATCTGGTGCATTATCAGTTACCAACCTTACTAGGCAGCCAAACCTACTGAATATATTCTCATATAAAAATATCATGATAACTTGATGAGTGGCATTCCTGGTGGGTACTGCTTCTATCCATTTGGTAAAGTAATCAGTGGCTACTAAGATCCATTTATGTTCTCCACTGGAAGATGGATTTATTTCACCTATGAAATCCATACCCCATTGCTGGAAAGGCCCATTCACCACAATAGGCCTAAGGAGTAAGGATTTGAGCTATTGCTTCCCTATAAATCTTTGGAATTGGTCATAGGCCCTTACAAAAGTGCATACATCAACAAAGAGGACTGGCCAATAGTATCATGCTCTTAATATCTTGTGGGCTATGGTTTTCCAATAGTGGTGGCCCCCACATGTGTTGGAATGAAAGTGATGCATGAATTGCTCTACTTCCTCTTTATCTAGACACCTTAGCAAAACTCTAGACTGATATTTCCAGTGCAGCAGTTTGTCAATTATGTGAAACATAACAGATTTTAACTTAAGAGCTCATGCTTGGTTAGGAGTGAGATCAAGAAAAACTTCTAATTTTTGCAAAAAATTAATAATACCTGAGTACCACTCACATGAAGATATGTTTTCAGCTATTGATGGAATTCCATTTTGATCATGATCTACTATTTCTGCTACCACAGTGTGCACCTTTGCTAATTTGACACATGTGAAGTTTATTCCCATCAGTTCACAATTTTCTTTGGCCATCAGTTTGGCCAGACCTAGTCCCTTCACTAGCTTAGTGGGTTTCACCTCTATATCAAACTCAATGATCTTGGCAATCCAATTAGCTTTATTCCCATCAATGTCATGCTGAGTCAAAACATCCTTCACAGTAGCTGAAGGGACATATGCAAGGACCTTGGCATGGAGAATGTAAATTATGAAAGTATTCAAAGATATTATGAGAACGTAAGCTTGTTTCTCAATTGGATCATACTTCAGCTTAGCATCTCTCAAGGTTTTGCTGAAGAATGCAATTAGATGATCAAGACCCTCATCATTCTTTTTTAATAGTACAGTTTCCACTGTGTCATAGGATGCAAAAGAGAAAATGTAAAAACTCTTGGTGTAGTCAAAACTAATCAGGGTTGGGACCTCCATGATAGCTTTCTTAATGTCTTCAAAAGAGTTTATTTCCATGTCAATCCATTTTATTTCTACCTCTTTTTTCAGAATGACTGTTATATTATTCACCAGCTTGGAGAAATTAGGGATGAACCTCTTGACAAAGTTTATCTTGCCTAAAAAGGACTGAATGTCTCTTTTTGACCTTGGTATTGATAGTTTCTGGATTGCTTCCACCCTTACCAGATTGATCTTTACAACTTCAGTTGAGACTATGTGGCCTAGGAGTTTTCCTTCACTGAGTGCAAACTAGGAATTCTTAGGGTTAAGTGATATTCCATACCTTCTACACTTCAGAATTACCTTCCGTAAATGTTGCAAGTGGTCATGATGGCTATGAGAGTAAACTGTTAGGTCATCCAAATATATGAGCATAAATTTATTTTTTATCCCTACAAAGGCTAAGTCCATGGCTCTCTGAAAATTATCCCTAGCATTCATTAGCTCAAATGGCATTTTAGCATACATGAAGGTGCCCCAGGGGGTGGGAAAGGCGGTCTTCTCTTGGTTTTCAGAGTGCATAGCAACTTGGTTGTATCCAAAGAAGCCATCCAGGAAGGACATAACACTAGCCCCTTAGACTTTCTGCAATAGGTGTTCCATCTTGGGAAGTGGATAGTTGTATTTCTTGGAACACTTGTTTAGGTTTCTAAAATCCACACACAACATGATTTCCCCATTCTTCTTCCTTACCACTACTAGGTTTGCAATCCACTTGGAATACCTGAGGGGGATTATGATCTTGGAATTGAGGATCTTATGGATTTCTTTTTCAATTACTGGTAATAGCATAGGATTGATGGATCTCAGCTTTTTCTTGAAAGGGATGGTGTCCTTCTCCAAAGGAATCCTGTGCTAGATGATGTTGGTGTCATAGGTTTTCAATTCACTGTACTCCCATGAAAAGACATTAGCAAACTCTTTTATTAGGCTGTAAAACTTTGACTTTTGATCAACAGTCAATTTAGTGGACAGATTTATTAGTTTTGGATGGCTATGGATACTTATGTTTTGCTCTTGGACACCAGGATCTAGCTCTTTTTTGGAAGGCTTAAAAGGGATGTCATTGTGATCAAACAGCTCTTCTAATGGTACTAGACCTTGAGGTATGTAGTTGCTAGGTAATTGGACAATGTTTTGATCAACCACTGTATCTTTCAACTTGAGCTAATTGGATTCCTCCATGTTTAGGTTTTCTTGGTCTATGTGCATATCAAAGAATTCATCCACTAGTTGAAGGAATTTACTAAGCTCTTCATCATTCTCAAACACCTTCCAAAATTTGACATTATCTGGTAGGGAAGGTCTGTAATTAACCTAAACATCATAGTTGAGCTTAGGAGGTAAAGGAGGAATGAACAGACTTGCAGAGATAGCCAAGGAATCAGCTAGGTGATTCAAAGCCCTAGGTATATATAACAGTTCAAAAAGCATAAAGGAGTCTCTGAGTTTCCATACCTCATCCCTTTAGGCCTTTAGTCTAATGTTTTTTATCTGAAAAGTGTTGTTGACCTGCTGTATAATAAGGTCTGCATCTCCAAAAATCCTTATGCACATGATCCCCATTTCCTTGGCATCTTTAACTCCTAGAAGCAAGGCTTCATATTCTGCTATATTGTTAGTGGTTTTAAAATCAAGCTCATAAGACAGATGAATGTTTTCCTTGGATGGGGAGATCAATACTACACCTACACCTGATGAGCTTTGAGTGCTAGCCCCATCAAAATACATGTTCTAGATTGCTATGGTCACTTCTTTGAGCTACTGATAGCTGGTATTAGTGAGATGGACTGGTGTTTGTTGAAAATCATCTATTTGCAGAATGCATGACCCAAAATCAGTGTCCTCTGCATAGATGGGGTGATTCACTGAATTGCTCTCCTTGCTTATGATGTAGGCCAACTGATTTTCCCGGTACAACCCCTTAGTCTCTCCTCCAAACATGGGGATAGTGGCATATGTAAGATCCATATGAAGGGCGCCACCTAGCCTTTTTCTCCATGATCAAGACAACAAAAGGCCAAATTTTGGAGGGATATCAGCCACTACAATGTCCATCATGATGCTTTTCAAAGGTAGCTAAGTTAGGTTGACAAAGAGGTATTTGATGAGGCCCAAGCACTTGAATTTTCTAGAGTCAAAGGAGAATAAATCATCGTAAGGATTTTTTATGCTGAGACCAAGCTCATCCATCACAGCCTTTGGCATTAGATTATGAGAGGCTCCTAAATCCAGCAGATAGTTATGGAGGATTTTATCACGGATATTCAGGGATATGTAGAAAGGAGGGCATGAGTCCTTTAGGTCTTAGATCATGGGGCATAGGGTTACAATAGGCTTGTCATCTTGCAGGTTAACAAAGTCAGTGTCAATATGCATATTTGGGAAGGGAATTCAGAATGGAAGACTTGAATGCATCATTTTTCATTAGCTCAATTAATGGGAAAGGGATCTTCAATTTTTGAATTTCTGACTCAAGGTTGAAAGAATAATGCATCCTATCTAGAAACCTCACCTCATGCCATGGAAATTTGATTTGGACCTGATCAGGAATGGCTGAAGGTGTTGGTTTTTGCAATGCTTTGGATGTGACAGCCCCTTTATTTGGTAAAACAACGACCTTTTTAACTGGTGCAATAGTCTGTTTGACAGGCCCATCATTCTTCTTGAGAGGAGAAACCAGCCTAGACCTCATATTGTACCCTCCCTGACCATCAGCCTAATATATAGCCTCTTTAGTGATCTAGTCATCAATTAAGGCTTCCTCATATTCTGCCTATGTTAGAAAAGAATAGTCCACCTCATCCTCCATGTAGTGGATGTTCTCTTCCACTTCTCCTTCTTCTTCAATGAATTCTGGCTCTTCTTCCAATACAATATTTTGAAATGGAGCTCTTATTATCTGATCTTCCCCTTGATTCCTCTCCCTTTTGAGAATCTGAACTGGGGGGTTTCCTCTTCTATAAGGGATAAAATTAGGGTTACGAGGAGCAAAGTCACCTGGCCCTTTACCCCTCATAGGTATCTATCCTTGGTCCTTCAATTTAGACATTTCAGCAGTTAGGTTATCTAATATTTTTGTCATTTTGTCAATCTTCTTCTCTGATGAAGAAGAACCAATAGGTTCTGCTGGCTGCTTCTTCCTGACTATCTTTCCTTTGACCTTCTGAGATGCCAAAATATTTGATTCTACCTCTAGGGAAGCATCCTGCATGAGTGATAAGGAGGCAGAACTCCTTTCTCTGAGAAGGAGGCAGAAATCAAAGTAAAAGGAATTTGCATAATTTATCCTAGCTAAGGTATCGGTGGGCTTGATTTCAGTGGGGATCTTGATGTACATATTGTTGAATCTCTTGGTGAAGTTGGAGATAGACTCCCCATTTTCTCTTTTCAGGTTGTTGAAATCTGTGATATAGTAGAGGTGGTCTCTCCTCTCTCCCCAATGCTTTAGGAAGATGTCATCTAGGGCCTCAATGCCTACCACTGATCCAGCAGGCAGTTCCTTAAACCATTTCCTATCCTAGCCATCTAGGCTTTGCACAAAAATCCTAGTCCATACATCTTTCTCTATGTTAATATTCTCAACATAGCTACAAAATGACTCTAGATGTTCTTCAGCTGTGAAATCCCCTTCTCCTGTGAAATTAGGCATATACTTAAGATAATCTCTAGTAGGCATGGTAGAGAGGGGATTTGGAAAATTTAGGGGGGCATACCTAGCTACCAAGATCCTTTCTATTTTGGTCAATTGAGGGGCAGCCATTTTGGAAATGGGTATGGACAGGGTTGAGGAAGGAAACATTGATGAAGGTACTTACTGAGAAGGTGGTGGTGGTATACTTATCCCAGTGAAGTCACCAAGGATTGGATCTTCACAAGCAACAGTGCTTGAAGATGACCAAACCATAGGATTTTATAATGTATTTATAAATTCGTGAGAATTAAGTGCTTCAGTAGGAGAAATAACAGCAGAAAAATTTCTTGAAATACATGATGTGGATTTTTATACAACATTGCTAGTCTATCTTAGTAAAGCCCTAGCTCTTCTCAAAATTTCTTCTGGATCTGAAATAGGTGTTGCTGGTGGCCCCTTAGGGTTTTCTTTGGTACTTGGTCTTCTTGAAGCCACCTTATTTCAATGGATTCACCAGATAGAAGATTACAACCAAAATAGTGTCCAAGCTTTGTCTATAATCAAAGCATGGATCTATGTCGTCTCCCAGGGAAGCTGATCTTCAGTCTCCTCTCCCCGGCAATGGCGCCAATTTGTTATCACTCCAGGAAACTCCTCTAGGTTGTAGCTCGAGGATGCCTGGTAACTTAAAATGTTTTTAGGGTTTTCTGATATGGATCAAGTTAGGTGACCTATATAACCTTCCACTCTCAATACATGCATGAAACTCACTCAATTACAAGGCTTTTAGTTACAATTGTTTAGAAGTTGACAATAAGGTGCAGGGATGGAGAACTCATCAAGCTGACATATTTACATACAAACAATATGCATATAAATGACTAAATCATGATAAGGATGGTACTTATAAATCAAATCACATTAACACACCAATAGGATGACAACTATTAGTCATTAATCAACTTGAAAGTAACCTAAATACACATTTAGGCATAAGTACAGTAAAGACAGAGATGAAGGATGAACAAATCATAACAAAAGAGCTTATATTCAAGAATAAGCAAAATGAGAAGCTGACAATAGTATAGGTTTATAAATCCCTGAAGTTGAAACCTTTTTATAAAATCAGTCTTAGGATTTATATCCTTTTACAAAATATATGGATCCTAAAACTTGGATCTCTTTTTTACAAACATAAACAAAAGTAAAAGTTTTTTGCAAATTAGGGTTTGAAACCCTACCTAACTACTTGTCTAACTAGAATGAATATTTAGTCCACTAAATGAACATTTAAATAACTAAAGTAACTGTTGATGATTACTACTATTGGTCCTCTTCCAGTTAAACCACTGATCTCTCTTTGACAGCTAGGGTTGGTGGCCTTTTGTGTTGTTATGTCATAGTAGACCTTAAACAGACCCCTTTCTGATGCTTCCCTCAGTATCTCTTAGCTTTAAATCATGTCACTGAACCATCTGTAGCCACCCAAAACCGGTCTTGTCTGCCGAAACTTGCTTTTAAGCCTATGTCCACTTTCGGTGGTTAAGAGTCCAGTCTGTCAGAATCGTTAGTTGCCGAAAGTGGCACTTTCGGTGGCAAATGAATTGCCCTAGCGTCCTCCTAAGCCACTGAAAGCCTTGTTTTGCAAAATTTATTAGGTTTTCTTCAAAAATGTCTTTTCAGGCCTATTTTCTCAGTTTTCCTCTTCTACAGGCTTCGTGCTAGGAATGTTAATAGTGCCTTGGCTAGCATCGGGAGGCTAGAGATTAACTGCTCTTTCAGCTAGGGTTTCTAAGGTAGGATGGATACTAGGGTTTGTTTTGGATTCCTTCAATTGTAGCCTTTGGAGCCTAACCATCCTATATAATCTAGTAGTGTCCTTCATGTACCTTGTGTTTATCCTTTTCAAGAAAATGTATCTTTCTCTTTGCTCTAGGTAGGACTTTTGCAGTAACTTGTTTCTGCTGGTCAAGGTTTAATTATTTATCTTTAGTTCTCTTTCCAAGACCTCCATTTCATAAACCTGCCTCAGTAGCTGATTTATCTTTTGAATTTTAGGCTTGCTGGAGGAACCCCTTTCTGTTGGTTCCTCTTGCTCCTATGGTGTGCAAGATGGCAATGCTTCAGACACTGGTACAATTTACAGAGCTAGGGCTACATCCTCTTATTTCTCTTCCTAAAAATATGAATAGGATAGATTTAAGATATTCTCATGATGTGCTTCTGCCTCCTAACCCTTCTTACTGAAGTCCAAGTTCCTTTTTGCCTTCTTTGTCTTGGAAGAGGAGGGATGTTGTTTTGTTGCTGCTACTGGGGAAACGGCCCTCCTCCTTCTTCTCCCACTCCTTGGTGTGCTGGACTTCTTGGTAGGAGACTTCCCTTTCTCCTCTAGCTGAAGGCCTGTCTCAAAGCCATTCCAGAATAGAGAATAAGGCCAAGCCATATTTCTTCTCTTCAATAACTCCTGTACCAATAGCTGGATAAGACCGTGGTGGTACAACCTACCAGCAATATTGGATGGCTGGACTTTCTCTTGATGTGCCATCTTCCCTAGAATTCTGGGTAAATAAAAGGGCAGTTTGAGAGGGATTTTATTTGTGAAGTGATTCATGAGCTTGAAATGGTATATCATTGCTCTATTATATCTCCCTTTATAGTTTAAGTAGACCACAATGGCCTTCAGTAGCTATTTCTAGTTCTCTTCCAGCCATGATGATGAGACACTGTTCTTCCATACCATTCCTCTATGCTTAGGCTTCAAGTAAGAACTGAATTCCACATATTTTGGTAGGTGGTATTGAACCATTTATCTCCTGTGGAAGGGATTTCTGTCACCTCAGTGATTAGTGTTTCATATATGAGGAAATCCTCTTCTCCTATGACTTCTTTTGAACCATTGAATGAGAGGGCAAAATCTTCAGCCACATGCTAATGGAAGATTTATATTTTTTCACAAAACTTGTAGCAGCTAGCCTCTTGAAAAATTTTGCAGACCTCTAGATGTGCTTTTAAATAAATGATATCACCTAGCTCCTGCCTGAGAGATGGTCCACTGCTCTTCATCTTGATGGGTGTATCTCCTGGGTACCTACAAAACAATTTTCAGTCTTGTATACAATATACTTAGTAGGCTGCTCTTTCAAAGCTAGTTTCTTTTCTAGTGGAGAAGATGCTAATTTCAAAAATGAAATCAGATGGAGTCTCTTGGCACTGTTTATGAGGATTTTCCTGTCATTATGGGGGCTGAGATCACAAAATGATGGCAGCAGCTTGATCCTCTAATTCTCCTTTCCCACGTAATCGTAACCTCCATCAGCCATAGTATTCGATGGGATTTTGATAATCTTTTTGACAGATGGAGGGAGACTGAGGGTTTCTAGTCATATCAGTCCTTTGCCAATTGCATAACGACCTTTTTTACTCATTTCTCCATGCAATCATGTAGCTGTAGTTCTTTATGGTGGTTAATCACACTCAGAAATGATCATTTATCTTACTGATGGGGTCAGATGTGACAGTTTCCTAACCATTTCCTTATTTTTCCCTTTTAGTGGTTAATATCCTCTGGGAGTTTGTCAGCTAGCCACTGAAAAGATGGCTTTTGGTGGCTAACGAAGTTTTTTCTTTCCTGATTAAGTCACTGAAAATTTTACCCCATCGCTATGGTGAACTCCTGCTTTCTGTAGATAATTACCTCGCCGAAAAACCTTTTTAACTGCTGAAAACCTGTTCTTTTGGTGGTTAATGAAATGCCCTAGCTTTTGCCTAAACCATTGAAAGTGATTTTCACCCGATGCTTATCTTGTTGCTTTCGGTGGTTAGCATATGCATTGAATATTTCTCTAATCTACCGAAAGTGACCCTTCTCGGTTGCTAATGAGCTATTCTGAGCCTCGCCTAAGCCACCGAATGTAATTTTCCCAATGCTGCTCGCCACTTGCTTTCAACAGTTAAAACCCTTCTTGTTCCTCTCTCTAATCTGCTGAAAGTGACCCTTTTAGGTGGCTAATGATTTTTCTGTAGTCTCACCTAAGCCACCAAAAGTGTTACTTTGACTCTGCTTGCTCGGACCATTTTCGGTGGTTCACCTTTACCCAACATTCAACTGTTTAGCTACTAAAACATAGCTTTTCAGTGGCTAATGAGCTATAATAGGCCTCTCCTAAGCCACCAAAAAATATAACTTTTAAAATTTTCATCAAAATCAAAAAAATAGGCTTTCAAATTGTCAGTCATACTCATATCTTTCATTACACAAGTTCGATTCTTCCTACTATCAAAATAAATTTATTTTGGGAGATAACACTAGGAAAAGGATATTTTTTCTTCACGGTGACTTTGTTCAGTTGTCTATAATCAATACACAACCTGAGTGAACCATATTTCTCCTTTACAAAAAGAACTGGTTCTCCCCAAGGAGACACACTCGGCCTGATATACTTCTTTTCCAACAACTCTTGCAGTTGCATCTTCAGTTCTAGCATCTCTGGTGTACTCATCCCGTAGGGTGTCTTGGACATGGGTGCTGCTCCTGGCACAATTTTATGTGTGAAATCAATATCCCTCTTTGGAGGAAGCCCTGGAATCTCATCAGGAAATGCATCCTTGAATTCCTGTAGCACCTGATAGTCCTCCAACCTAGAAGTTTCATCCTCTGTTGCCTCCAAAATATGAGCTACATACAACTGATAACCTTTCCTACATAACTTCTTCAACTGCATTGCTGAAACCTACCTTACTGAAATCAGCTTTGGAATACCTTTTACCACTACTGGGTTCCCTTCTTCATCCATGCATTCGAAATTCTTATTGTAATAGTCAACCTTTACCCTGTGAGCTTCTAACCAATCTATTCCAATGAGAACGTCATAGGAACCAAGTGGTAGAACATTCAGATATACACAAGTGACCAATCCATTCATGACCAATGGACATTTCTCTACCACTTTACTAACCTTTCTCTTAGTTCCAGTGGTTAGCTAAACTAACCAAGGTTTTCTATGCTTTACTTTCTTAAAAGCACAACTCTCCACTAATATAGGGGTAATGTAACTGTGAGTAGAACCAGGGTCAATCAAAATAGAAATAGATTGCTTAATAATATTACCTACAACTTCAACCATAGTTGACTAGTGATCTACCTGGCGGTCCTCCAGTGCTGCATAAATCCTAGGGACGGCCCTTGCTACTTGACCCACTATTTCTACTTCCTGATTGTTGTAATCTAGCCTCAGCACTCTCATTCTCGAGTGGAGAACTTCTACACATGTTTGAAACCTTTCTTTCTTTGGTCAAACTTCTCATTCTTCTTGTCCTTCCATGCCTTATGGTAATCAGGTTTACCTTTGATTTTCTCATAGCAATACTTAGCCTTCCTTATTGCTTCTTCAAGAGTTCTAGGTTCATAAAACTCAATTTTGTCTTTGTAAGACTGAGACAATCCACTCAGAAAATGATGGACCTTCACTTTTTCATCTTTGATGTACCTGACATACCTCAACAATTCCAAGAACTTATTTGCATACTCTTCCATGGTCTGTTGTCCCAATCTCAACTCATGGAACTCCTTAATCTTGTCACCATAATACCTATCATATAGGTATTTATGCTTGAAATACTTCTTGAACTATTTCCACTTAAGTATCCTTTCACCGATCCTCTTTACTAGCATGAAGTGTTCCCACCAAATGGATGCCCTTCCATTCAGATTGAATATGGAAACTCTTGCCTTCATGTTTCCCGAATAATCCTAAACTTGGAAGTACTTATTTATCCCAAGAAGACAATCTTCAGCCCCTTATCTAGTCTTTACCTCACCATCAAATGTAGGAGGTTTAGCGTTCTTGAATTCATCCTGAGAGCGATCCCTATGGTTCTTCTTTCTCCTTCCCTTACAAGAAGAAGAGCTTAAATCCCCATTGGATTCTTCGGAGTCAGATGATCTACTAGAAGTCCTTCTTCTTCTCCTGGTACTACTCTTACTACCTTGTGGTTTTACTGTACCCTGTCTAGAGTCTATCTTTCTTTGCAATTCTATCAAACTCTACAACATAGCAGCCTTCAACTGATGCTTCTCTTCTTGGGATTTAATCAAGCTTCTCATGGTGGCCGCAATATCTAGCGGTGTCTCTTGGAATCTCCTTCCATTAGACTCTATGTCATCATTTCCAACTCATACATTTTCTCCCATGGCATCTCGGACATGCTCGTAGGAATCCCGAGCATCATATCCGTCATGGGTTCTCATGGCTGAACCACAACTTACTTTACCAAACCGTACTACCTGGAATACTTCCCTTGAAGGTGTCTATGATTCTGCAAAATGTGTTAGTAACAAAAATGTTAGCTGCATAACATTTATACAAATCAGAATTACATACCTTCTCTTGGAAAAATCATAAAATGAAAAAATTTTCCCAAAACACAGAATTTTCTTCCTCAAAGAATGACTGTCTCAGGGGGATGACATGGGTCAAGGGGGCTTGCCCCCTTGTCGCTTCCCTGCGCCACTGCAGGGCAGGTCGAGGGCAGCTGATTGCATAAGAACGCTACCATTTTCTCCTTTTCGACCCTATAAATCCACTGAAAAGTGTTGAAATACATTGAAAAATCCCACTAAAAACTCAAAAAATTTATTATTATTTTTTTGTCATATCAGATCTCTTCCCAACTAGCCATTCGATGTATCAGATCATTAGTTGACAACACTTCCAATAATTCAGTGGAATGATCTTCATCTATCTTCCAATGCACATTAGATCATTCTTCGTCTGCCTTTCGATGCACATCAACTGACCAATCCTCTATTATCTTTCGACATTTCATACCGATCTTCCTCTAGCTTCTGATACACATCAACTGACCGATCCTCTATTTTTTTCCGAGATTTCCTGTACTTAGAAAAATTTCTGAATTTTTGTTCTTATCTTCCTCTTTCTTCTGCTGCTGCATCGGCTGCTCAATCATCTATCCTTTTTCGATACTTTGGATTCCTTCAAGAGAGCCTTGTCGACACCTCGGCTCCACCTGGACGAGACCTTCGGCTCCTCCCAGCTGAGAGCTTCGACTCTGCTTCAATGAACACTTTTCGATGATTTTGACACTTGAAAGTTTTCGAAAGAATTTCAGGTTTCTCTCTCCAATTTCCTTGTTGGCTGTGTCTCAGCTCAACCTAGCTGAAACCGTCGGCTCCTCTCAACCGAGACCCTTGGATCCTCTCAGCCGAGACCATCGAGCAATTTCAAACTTGGACAATTTTCAAATTTTTCTTTTCGTCGATACTTTATTGGGAGGAATTCTTCCTAGGTTATGTGGTGTATCATATGGGCTTCTGACTAAGTCATCCAATGTATCGAATGAGCTTTAGCCTAAGCCATCTGATAATTTTCATACTTAGAAAAAATTTTGAAATTTTCTTGTCATTTTTTCTGATTTTCTCATTTTTCTTCTCGTGGGAAGAGGGTAACTTGCCTCTGTCACATATTCTTCATGGCCCATTGAGGCCCATGCTACAACATGTGCTCTGATACCACACTGTAACGTACCTGACCCTCCGACCAACGAAGAGGACGCTACCATACCATTAACTATCCGGGAAACTAGCCCCATGAACATGTACATACATAAAACTGAAATGCTTTAAAGTAAAACATGCAGAGATGCATAATTATTTGGCACAACGAAAGAAAAACATACATTCATGCATTCAACATGTTCATCGTAATTCATTAAACATCAAATATGATTGTAGAGATTGAACACAAGAATACTTATCTTATGAAGAACTTGTCCCGCAACCAGCTACGTCGCTGCAATGTTCCACCCAACCATAGGCTAGTGTGCTCCTTAATCTCTTAGCAACATTGACACCCCTGAGCTAGGCATGATTCCCCAAGGAATAAGAAACTAAGCAGGCTCACACATAGCCAAAGATACACAAATCAGCCAAGCCAACATAGTTGGGTTTATCAGGCCATCAAGGAGCCGGGAAAAGCTGAATGCTAAGCTGGTAGGCTCACTGAAGAGCTAAGGATACCTACACCAGAACTAGCCTGACTTCTAGGACACCCACACACACCCAACATAAGTAATCAGTCCCTTCTCTACTACACAGTTACTCAGGCCCTGACTTCCCTTTCAGTGCTATTCATGGGTTGTGGAGAAGAAATCCAACCCTCTACCTCTATCTATGTGGCTCCCAAACACACCAGGCTTATCAAGTATTCCAAGCCTTCATTCCCACTCCAAAACAGTCCAAATACCAACCACTGCATACACATAGAAAAATAAGCGATTCATAGCTCTAGGGAAGAAAATCAAACACCATAGAACAACCGAGGTGACAAATTAGGTAATACACAACCCTAACTGGGAAACTCAATTCCTGAGTCGTTCTTGGCCCTATCGTGGCCAAAACAACTCAATAAGAACCCACAGCAAACCAAAATCATGGGGAAACCAACGACAATTAATTTCTCAGCTACGTGAGGAAGGAAAACAACCCACGTGGAGATGAATTTAGATGGTTAAACCCACAACAAAGAGAAATACACACAGCAAAATTGTGCACGTGAGGCCACTCTCCCAGCTTTCTTCGCGAGTAAAAATGCCAAGACCTGTGCTTGATGAGAAGAACGACTATCTCTACGTGCGGATGGGAAATAATGGAAGAATTCCAATGTGAGGGTGAAAGAGTTTGCTGGTGGAGTGTGCATGTGGGAAAGGACTAACAATCCTGCCACACAACACTGCTCAGCAATAACTGCCCAACTAACAACAGAGGTTTTTAATTTCGTAGTTGACCGATTGAGACAAGGGAAAGTGAGTAAGTCAAAAGGGTGGGTGACAACTAAATGGGTTTAACAGCTGACACTTGGCTTTTCCCCATTGTCCCAAAGTTTAATAATTTCCCTCCCTATCCTTGGAAAATCATTCCCTTTTCATTATGGTTGCATTGACATAGTAGTTGGGGTTTATTTTAATTAAAATGCATATTTACATGATGCCAAAATTATAATGTGCCGGATATCGCGATATACCATTGGGAATGATTTTAATTGTCCGAACATTCAATGCTAAATCAATGGTGGGGCTTTCTCCTTCAGCTCCACACCACGATTAATTACAATATATACATCATATACATTTAATTCAAACAAAGTCAAAACCAGGGTGTTACATACCTAAAACAATGTGATGATGACATCATCATCACGTTGTTTTAGTTATTTATTGTTTTTGGGGTATCGGGGCCCTTCAAAAGTATGTCTAGTGGGTACTCATTGGATGCGAAATTTAATTCCGCATCCAATGAGCTCTCCCGATCAAAATTTGAGTGAAAACACAGGGAGATATGTCGAAAATATGAACAGAAAAGTAGTTTTTTTTATGATACATATCCCCAAAATTATATTAAAAAATTGTTTAAGAGGTGCTCCCTTTCTTAATTTTAAAGAATTTTGATTGGCTAATACATGATGAATTTCTATTATTTTTTGAAAACCCATCTTAAATTGAAATTTCCTCTAATTCTTCTCCATCCTCATCTTCAGCTAGATGTGCATGATATCTTTTGTTCTTCTTATTCTTTAATGGACACTCTCTGGCAAGGAGTCATATCTTGTGATAGTTGTAGCATTTCTATTGGGAGTATTCTTTTTTCTAACTATTTTCTCTTTTCTTTCAAAACCTCTTGGGAGGTTGATACTTGTTGGTCGTCTGGGCAGACCCGAGTTTACTATAATGAACCAACAACGCCCCTAGCTCACCGGCCCTTTCGGTGATAGACCGCGGAGCAGCCTAAATTCTCACCCGAAGTGATCCTAATGGGTTGGTTGAGGACTCAAGTGTCTTGACCAGGTTCTGTATGGCATCCTATGTGCGTCTCACAGCCCTTCTTAGCTCACGAGACCGCGCTTTCCTCTCTGCGACGTGCTGCACAGTTTCCTCTTGCTCGCAATGACTCCAACCTCTATTGCATCGCCTCACCCAGGGCAACACCTAACTCTGTCCTACGCTTACTCCACAACCCACGGTATCACGCACCGCAGCTCCTCTGCTGGTGCGATATCGCCTCCCTGCAATATCCTACCACTGCGACTCAACGTACTTATCTTACTGGTGTTAACTTACTGGACACAATGCGCAAAGCTATTTTATACTACGACACTTAACTGTCTCAGGTGAAACTTAGACGAATCCTTATACAGCATACCTAAAGACTTCAACTTGCATTTATCCTTGTAATATGCAATGACTGAATAACATACACATACATTTACTGTAAGCAAAGTTCATGTCATGAATGACAGATATAACAAGTAAATACAATCACATGAATCAAGCACATAACACTCTGGCTTTACGTGGTTCACTTCCAGGATGGAAGTTACGTCCACAGAACTGTGTTTCTATATTATAACTTGAGAGAGGTACACAGTTCTACTGCACCGCATATGCAGCTAGAGATCTTCTCGGTAACTCCGCACTCATCCTGGAGCCCTTCTCTCTTTGATCTCTTCTCTATATCTATATTCCCTTCTTACAATATACTCTCACTCTCTCTCTCTCTCTCCTAGTCTATCAATCCCTGCGGATTGTTACAATACAAAATAACAGTAAGCTAACAGACTACTGATAATCTGACTAGCTGGGTGGCCTAAAATGCTCAAAATGCCAACCTTTTACAATACAAATTACATCCTTTTATAGGCGGCCCAAAGGTCTCACCATTACAACACTGTGGGCCTGTCCCAACAGTAACCCAAACCCTAACTAGTGACATTCGGCATATATGTACTTGGGGTAGCCGCTTTCCGTCACACCACTGCTCTCTGTAGTCTTCCATGCTTCCCGGCGCTGACCATGGGTACTATGCACCGCTTCCTGTCTTCTATCCTTCGTCTTCAATACCTCGGCCTCATTGCTCCTTTTCCTTTATGAGGGTAGTTGAGCCCTCCTGTCTTCGCCGCTGCCTTCATTGCAGTGGTTGAGCTCTCTCTTCTCAGCCTCTCAGGTACTGTCATCTTCTTTGACTTCTCTGTTCCAACAGTCACGGTTTCCAGCTCTGTTCGGTAGCTAGAAACACCCTACGGCGTCGTAGCTTCACCTTATCTCTTCGTCTTCGCCAAACTGTTTATCCGCCAAAATGGTATCTTTTCCTGTAGCTGCGGGACTCTATCCTTCAAACTGTCTATCCGCCAACTGTTGGATTGATGTAGTCGCTCTGGTTCGCAGTCATTTGATAGAGATTGTCCATGTTATGTGCCTCTTCCTCTGCTCGGATAGGTTCAATGTATCTAGGACCGTGAAGAGGATCTAACGGTGCGATGACCCAAATCTACACGTCCTCAAAGGTCATTTGTCTTCCTTTTAAGTCAATAACGACCATGTTACCAATCACCCAATCAATGCCTAGTAGTGCTGGATATGGTCTACTATCACCAATAATTTCTATAACTTCAAAGTCTGCAGAGCTGTGAACTCCGTCAATGTTAACTGGCACCTGCAATAATTGAGCCAGGGGTGATACCCTCTGTTGATTAGCTAATCTGAGGTGGATAGGTGATCTGACTAACTTAGGGCTACCCATCTATTCCCATGTCTGCTTAGTCAGAACATTTACCTCTGATCCTAGATCTAGGATGACCTCGTCCATTTCAAATTCTCCAACCTGTGCTGTGAGTTGCATCTCTCTTCCTGTTCTTGTATGTCCCCTAATACTATGAACAGCGTGTTGTGCACTGCTCATGGAAGAAGATGGTTGACACTAATCTATGATGCGCTGAAGTTCTCCAATAGCTTGCTCATTTCTCATGAGTTTTAAACAACTCCACAGGAAGGATTGTACACTTCCTGCCAACTCGTCTTCGTAGCAAGCGCCCGATGTGGTAGCCTACGATGTCTGGTCAAGGCTAATTCCATAAGGTGCTTGCTACGATACGTCCCTAGATGGTGGTACCTACGATCCTAATTGCATAGGGTTATCAAAGAAATTCTTATCTTCCTGAAATGTCTGTTTGTTCTTCTGTAGGTCAAGTGGTGTTGCTTTGTTAGGAGCTTTACGCACCCACTCCTGACCTGTGGTCTTTTCAGTAACCTGTGATATCTCATTGGTGGAAACACCACTGTGAGTCACAATGTTGACTCTTAGTTCTGGTTCCTTCTACTCAGCAGCAATAAACTGGACGTTCTGGTGTGCTGCTGGCTTAGGTTCTCTGATCTTAGATATCAAGGTAGGACAGTCTTCTATAGCGTGATCGTAAGATTTGCAATAGTTACATGTGGTGGTAGGGCTCTGACAGTCCCTAGCATAATGTCCTACAACTCCATAATTGTAACAAATGACTGGTCCATGACCACGACCAAATCCTTCTCCATGGCCAAAGCCTCTGAATCCTCCTCGTCCTCTGAATCCTCCTCCATGGCCAACATAAGCCGGATCATGCTGTGGTCCTGTTGCTTGACCCTGTGTTTCTGATTGGACTCTATACAGGTCTTGCTTTCTCCCGACCATGAGATCATAGGCTTGGAAATCGTCTTCACCATGGCCTACGGACTTACAGAAGATGTAGTATAAGTTCTTAGGTGTCTGCATGTACTTCTGAAGTAGAGGGCACTGGTGAGGTAGATGTCCTCTTGTTTTGCATATTTCACACCACGGCCCATGGGTCTGTGTTAAGGGGTTAGGAGCCCCGGTTGCTAGATATTATACAAAGACTGGACAATTATCTTTAGTATGGCCTTATGCTTTACACTTTACACACCAAATGTCTTACGCAACCTCTTTCCCTTTCTTAAGTTCATGCATCTATATCGTGAGATTAGCCAACTGGTTTTGCAGATTTGTCATACCTGTGCTAGTTTCAGCTAGAGGTGAAGCCTCTAGTTTCATCGCCATCTCCAACACATCGTCCTGTGTCTGGAGTTTCTGCTGCATTAATGGGAGTTTGATGTGAGGGAGCAGTGCTGCAATAAACCATTCCTTATGCTTCTCTGGTGCAAACTCAAAGCTGACTTGGTCTATAAGGGCTTTAAATTTCTAATCAAAGTTCCACACTGACAATGTAGGTAACTGTTTGATGTCTTTGAGCTCTGTAATGCACTGTGACTTAGAATTAGGTTTCTTTAACTCTTTAATCATGGCAGTCCTGAACTGGACAATTGTTCTGGGTACCACTGAGGTATACTTCATATACCATGTTAAGGCTCGTTCTCTCAGTGTGGTGACCAACTGTACAAGTTTACTATTATCATCATTGATTGCTTTAATGGTCCACACGGCTTCACATAGAAACCAATGCTGCTCTGGGTCCTCTGCCCCTGTACCCTTAAAGATAGGTAGCTTCATATCATCCCCCATTCTATTTCTACATGGTGGGTGTTGATTTGCTGTGTTACTACCACTCGGCGGTGTAGGTGGAGGTGATGTAGTGGTAGTATGTACTGTCTGTGAGCTACTAGATGGAGTTCCTACGGGATTGTTCTGAGTCCCGATTTGTTTCTGTGGGGTATAAGGGTGGTAAGGGATACCCCCTTCTGTTTTGTCTATGGTACTGTGACTCTGTTGTCTAGTATTGTCTGAACTATCTTCAAATATGGGAGAGCTGAAATCTACTTTGTATTTCTTTCCACTACGTGTATGTCCAATGTCATCAAAATCACTTTCAAACTCTTGTGACATTACTATCTTTACTTATTCATCTGAAACTAGATCCATTCTTCCTTTTTCATATAATATCATCTTAATGGACAAGTTTAAATATTTTAGGTACTTACCGTGATATCCTTTGAACAAGTACCACTCAGCCTTGCTGAAGCTTTTTCTCTAGTCAACTACAAACTCTGTGACGAAGCCTTCTAGCACACTCACAAACCAGAAGTCTACTATCCTCGTAATTGGATTATCAAGGTTCTTCATGGTCTGAATCAGCTCCGGTGTTTAGACGATGTTTCTTTTCTTCTTGAATGTGTTCTTATCAGTCAACTTTGATAACCAGTCATAAATCTCATTTCCAAAGGTCACAAAAAATATCGCATGCAGGTCTGTAACGATATGTTTTTGTAACCATTCCTCTGTACTTAGTCTAGGACTCTTGTTCTCTCGTTTAGCAAACTCTTTCTGGTTAGACACAACCCGCTCATTGAGTTCATCTCTAGTAGGATGCCAACAGAACATCTGTGCTCAGTTTGTTCAAAAAAGACAACGGAACCATTTGTTGGTCATCTAGGCAGACCCAGGTTTACTATAACGAACCAACAACACCCCTATCTCACCAGCCCTTTCGGCGACAGACCGCGGAGTGGCCTGAAGTCTCACCCGAAGTGATCCTAATGGGTTGGTCGAGGACTCAAGTGTCTCGACCAGGTTTTGTATGGCATCCTATGTGCGTCTCGTAGCCCTTCTTAGCTCGCGAGACCGCACTTTCCTCTCTGCGATGCGCTGCGCAGTTTCCTCTTTCTCGCAATGACTCCAAACTCTATCGCATCGCCTCACCTGGGGAAACACCTAACTCTATCCTACGCTTACTCCGCAACCCACGGTATCGCGCACTGCAGCTCCTCTGCTGGTGCGATATCGCCTCCCTGCGATATCCTATCGCTGCGACTCAACGTACTTATATTACTGGTGTTAACTTACCAGACACAATGCGCAAAGTTGTTTCATACTGCGACACTTAACTGTCTCAGGGGAAACTTAGACAAATCCTTATACAGCATACCTAAAGACTTCAACTTGCATTTATCCTTGTAATATGCAATGACTGAATAACATACACATACATTTACTGTAAGCAAAGTTCATGTAATGAATGATAGATATAACAAGTAAATACAATCACATGAATCAAGCACATAACACTCTAGTTTTACGTGGTTCACTTCCAGGATGGAAGTTACTTCCACCGAACTGTGTTTCTATATTATAACTTGAGAGAGGTACACAGTTCTACTGCACCGTATATGTAGCTAGAGATCTTCTGGGTAACTCCGCACTCATCCTGGAGCCCTTCTCTCTTAGATCTCTTCTCTATCTCTATGTTGCCTTCTTACAATATACTCTCTCTCTCTCTCTTTGTCTATCAATCCCTGTGGATTGTTACAATACAAAATAATAGTAAGCTAACAGACTACTGATAATCTGACTAGTTGGATGGCCTAAAATGCTCAAAATGCCAACCTTTTACAATACAAATTACATCCTTTTATAGGCGGCCCGAAGGTCTCGCCATTACAACACTGTGGGCTTGTCCCAACAGTAACCCAAACCCTAGCTAGCGACAGTCAGCATATATGTACTTGGGGTAGCCGCTTTCTGTCACACCACTGCTCTCTATAGTCTTCCATGCTTCTCAGCGCTAACCATGGGTACTATGCACCACTTCCCGTCTTCTATCCTTCGTCCTCAATACCTCGGCCTTGTTGCTCCTTTTCCTTTATGAGGGAAGCTGAGCCCTACTGTCTTCACCGTTTCCTTCAATGTAGTGGTTGAGCTCTCTCTTCTCGGCCACTCAGGTACTATCATCTTATTTGACTTCTCTGTTCCAACAGTCACAGTTTCCGGCTCTGGTCTGCAACTAGAAACATGCTACGGCGTCGTAGCTTCACCTTATCTCTTCATCTTCGCCAAACTGTCTATCCGCCAAAATGGCATCTTTTCCTGTAGCTGCGGGGCTCTGCTCCAACAATACTCCTTATGACTTCACTTCTTGAATAGTGATTGCATCCTTCCTCTTCTGGTATGGGTGGCTAGGGCTTGATCATATTCTTTGAGTAGAGATTCTTTGTTGATGTATTTGTAACTTCGGAATGTATTCATCTATGTACCTTATGTCTTGTAACCCGATGTTTATTCTGGGATCTATCAATAATGTAAACAAGTCATGTCAAGTCATTGTGGGTAACCCTTCGATTGTCTAAGGGTTAAAGTCCTTGTAGTTCTGGGGCACTAGGGTTATTAGACTCTCCTAGTAGAGGTCGGCCCTAGTAGGGTTTTAGTCATGCTGGGATTATTATAAATAGAGAAATGGAGTCTCTATTTAGCACACAACTCATACACACTCAAGTGTAGCACATAGTTGAGGAAGGAGAAGACACTGGGGCTAGATAAGAAGAAGGTTATTGTTGTCGGGAGATCACTTACTGTATGGGGATTTCCTATTTTGGTGCTAATTCTATCTTTGAGGAAGTTTCGGGGTTTTCTCCATTTATGGTTTCCCCGAGGAAAAACATTGTATTCATTGTCTCTTGTGTTTGATTTTTGTGCTTGTTATTCTCTCAGTTAAATATTCTAATAATTCTAGCTTAATGTTGAAAAACTAACATGGTATCAGAGCTAACTTAAGAAGAAGACACTATGCAGCTGTGGGAACTAGGGATTCCTAGTTTGTGGATCTTCCTCCACATATTTTCAGAAAAAGTAAGGTGGAATAACTCTACTCCTTAGGGTGCATCTTTTTGTCGAAGCAGAATCCAATTCTGAGGTTTTTCAGTTTTGGACCCGACACTATTGCTGGAAATTAGGGTTTTCATAGAAGAGGAATTTTTCAGTGAGCCCAGGCCTGGATTTATTTCCTCCCCAAAATTGAAGTTAGGGATAAATTTCAAGGAATTTGGGTGGACAGAACTCTAGAAAAGCAAAACCCTAATTTGCTCTTGATCTAGCACTGTTGGATTTTAGCTCCAATCGAGATCTGACATCTTGACCTGGTAAGATCTAAATATTTTGTATTTCCATTTGAGGTTCTTAGTTAATATGTCTCATCATACCAAGCTTGATGAAAAGGTTGAGGGAGATGATAACTTCTGAGCCTGGAAGTATAGGATCTCCCTGGTCCTGGAAGAAAATGAGTTGGACTCCTACATCCATGAGGAGGTTTCAGTTCCAGAGGGAGATGAGGCTAAGGCCTTGCATAAGAAGAAGTTGGTTATGGGAAAGAGGATCATTATTGATTCTATTAAGGATCATCTTATCCCATACGTGTCGCCCCTCAAGACACCTAAAGCTATGTTTGATGCCCTAACCAAATTGTTTGAAGAGAAGAACATAAACCGAAAGATGACTCTAAGGAATCAAATGAAGAATGTGAAGATTTAGAATGTAGAGACCATCCAGTATTACTTCACAAGGGTTTCTCAGATCAAGGAACAATTAGAATCGGTAGAAGAAGAAGTGGAGAATGCAGAAATTGTGATGACCACCTTGAATGGTCTCCCTAGGACATGGGACTCTTTCATTCAATGGATCTGTGCTAGAAAGAACTTAGTCAAGTTCAACAGACTATGGGAAGAATGTTCTCAAGAAGAAGCTCGGATAGCAGCTTGAGAAGAGAAGATGGGAAGTGAAGATCAAGCTCTCACAGTACAATCCAAGAAACCCAGATCCAACCATCACAGAAGTAAGTACTCCCATCACAGGAATAACTCTAGAAAGCCTAGAGATAGGTCTAAGTTCATTTGCTATACATGTGATGAAAAAGGACACTTTGCTAGAGATTGTCCTAAGAACAAAAGTAGCTCTCACAAGAAAAAGGGAAGAAAGAGAAGACATCATGCTCATGCTACAGAGGATGATGAACCTTCATCGAAGAGAACCAGATATGAAAGTCAAGATTCTTCAAGCGAGGATGAATATGTTTTGATCTCCGCTCTCACGGAAAACATTATTCATGGAAGTGATGATTGGATTATTGATAGTGGGGCCTCCAAACATATGGCTGGATTCAAGGAATCCTCTGTGAAACTTTCATAACATGAATCACCTCGCAAGGTGAAGCTAGGAGATGACTACCAATATCCAATAAAGGGTAGTGGGGAATCTTCCTATAAGCTAGACTCTGGAAAGTCTATAAAAATGAAGGAAGTATTGTTTGTGCCAAGACTCAAGAAGAACCTTCTCTCCATCTCAGCATTGGATGCAAAAGGAATGAGGGTTGCATTCATAGATGGTCAAGTCATCATGTGGCCAAGAGGAAATACTATCGATGATGTGGTGGTGATTGGAGAACAAGAAGGAGGTTTCTACAAATTTAAGGGCCATCTAGAACAAGCCTTGGTCCATGACATAGTAGAACCAAGTGAACTTTGGCATAGAAGGCTTGCACATGTGCATTACAAAGCACTACCTCTTGCAAGCAAAGTTGTTTAAGGTCTTTCAGAAATACAAGCAAAACATGACGGGGTCTGCAAAGGATGTTCAAAAGGGAAGAACACAAAGAAGACATTTCCAAGTAGAGAAAGAAAAGAAAAAGAAATATTGGATACCATCCACTCTGATGTATGCGGTCCTATGGTATCAAGGTCACTAATCGGGTATGCATATTATGTTTCTTTTATTGATGATTTTTCTAGGAATACATGGGTTTACTTCATGAAGAACAAAGATGAAGTATTCATCAAGTTCAAGGAATTCAAATCCTTGATCGAGAATCACAATGAAAAGAAGATCAAGACCTTTCGATCAGATAATGGTGGAGAATTCACTTCGAATGAATTCAAAGAGTTATGTAAAGAATCAGGGATTAGGAGGGAGTTTTCCACTCCTTATAATCCACAACAGAATGGGATTGTAGAATGGAAGAACAGAACTACCATGGAAGCTGCAAGAGCTATGCTTCACGATCAAGATATTCCTATGCATATTTGGGTTGAAGCTACCAGAACAACGGTGTATGTACAAAACCGTAATCCACATAGAGTACTCGAGAATAAGACTCCTGAAGAAGTCTTCTCTAGGAAGAAACTAGAAGTCATCCATCTCAGAATATTCAGCTATCTTGTGTACATACACATTCCAAAAGAGAAGAGAAAAAAATTAGATCCTTCAAGAAAGAAGGGTATATTTGTGGGATACTCTGAAAGCTCGAAGGCTTACAGAATCTATTTTCCAGGATATAAGAATATTGACATCAGTAGGGATATGACATTTGATGAAGACATGACATACAACAAATCCAAAAAGAGACTTACTAAAGAACCTGAAGAAGCAGAAGCACCCAGAATTCATGATACAACCATGAATGAAGAAACTCAAGAATAAGATAGAGAATATGAAGAACCACAAAGGCCTATAGATCCACCTCTGGAGAAGAACCCTCATAAGAGGAAACCTGCTTGGGTACATGAATTTATCCAAGGTGCAAAAAGGTATCGAGCTCTAGAAGAGAATCACAGAGAAACAAAGAGGACCAGATCCTGCACCGAGGATGTATCTTTACTATGTGATTTCATTGATAAAGAACCTTCCAGTTATGAAGAAGCGGCAGAACAGTAAGAATGGAAGGATGCTATGATCGAAGAGTACCAATTGATCATGAAGAATTATGTTTGGGATGTTGTCCCAAGACCAGAAGGGAAGTCAGTTGTAACTTCCAAATGGATCTACAAGATCAATCATGCTGTAAATGGTAGCATTGAAAAATATAAGGCAATATTTGTGGCTTGGGATTTCTCTCAGAAAGAAGGAATAGACTATGAAGAAACCTTTGCACTTGTAGCGAGATACACTTCCATCATATCAGTACTTTCTTTGGCTACAGTAATGAAATGGAAGATACACCATATGGATGTCAAGACTGCCTTCTTGAATGGTGTAGTGGAAGAGGAAGTGTATGTAGAACAACCACTCGGTTTTGAGACACATGATAGAGAGTCTCATGTATGTAGACTAAAGAAATCCCTGTACGATTTCAAACAGGCACCCAGGACTTGGTACAATAGAATTGAAAGCTTTCTATCAAGTTTGGGAATTACCAAAAGTAAAGCAGATTCCAACCTTTACTACAAGGTTGAAGATGGAAACCCAGTGATTCTTCTATTGTATGTAGATGATCTATTTGTGATAGGTATGGATGGGTTGATTGCTGATACAAAGAGAAATATTGCTATCAAGTTCAATATGAAGGACTTGGGTATGATGCATTATTTTCTAGGTATGGAGGTGTGGCAGAGTGGATAAGGGAAGTATGCAGTAGATATCCTGAAGAGGTTTGGGATGATGGACTACAAGGCTATGGCCACACCTATGGAATCGAACCTGAAGCTATTGAGTGATGCTTCATCAGAGATAGTTGATGCTACGACATATCATCAGATGATTGGGTCCTTGATGTACCTGACGAACACGAGACTAGACATTTGCTTTGCTGTGAACACCTTGAGCCAGTTCTTGACATATCCGAGAAATGTTCACTTGATTGTTGAAAAGCATATTCTGAGGTACCTGACGGGTACAGTTGATTATGGGCTCAAGTATGATGTGAATTAGAAAATTAACCTGGAGGGTTATGTTGATTCAGATTGGGTAGGCAGTGCCATCGATAGGAAGAGCACTTCTGGATGTTGCTTCAGTATGGGATCAGGTGTGATCTCTTGGTTTAGCAGGAAGCAATCCTGTGTGGCACTGAGTACAACTGAAGCAGAGTATGTCGTAGCTTGCTCAGTTAGTTGTGAGGCAGTATGGCTGAGGAAGCTACAGTCTGATTTATTTGATCTCTAGTTGAATGCTACTTGTATACATTGTGACAACCAGAGTTGTGTGAAGTTGTCAAAGAATCCAATGTTCCATGACAAGTCGAAGCATATCGAGATCAAGTATCACTATATCAGGGATATGGTGCAGAGGGGAGCAGTGAAGCTCCAGTATGTTGCGACGGAGGAATAAATAGATGATGTATTGATGAAGCCATTGTCTAGGCTAAAGTTCGATTACTTCAGGGAAAAGCTTGGTGTTCTCGAGATTGAGGTTTCCTCCAAGGGAAAGTGATGAGATCCATATCCATTCTGACATGGTGAGAGGATTGGTTCCTTCCATGGTCAGATGTAAGGGTTGAGCCATTCTGTCATGGTGAGAGGATTGGTTCCTTCCATGGTCAGATGTAAGGGTTGAGCCATTCTGTCATGGTGAGAGGATTGGTTCCTTCCATGTCAAATATGAGTGTTTGCCATTTTGTCAAGTAGGATAGATGTAAAGGCAATTGCCATTCTAGGAATGGAGGTGCCTGGTCAGTTACCAGGAAAACTCAGTCTAGGACTGAGAAGCCATTCTGATGTGATAGAGGGATGTGTTCCCACTTGATCAGATGTAAGGGCTGAACCATTCTGTCATGGATAAAGGATTAAGTTCCTCCCATGTCAGATGTGAGTGTTGTCCATTCTGTCGAGTAGGACAGATGTAAGGGAAACTTCCATTTTGGGAATGGAGGAACCTGGTCAGTTACCAGGTAGCTCAGTCTAGGATTAGGGGCCATTCTAATGTGACGATAGGATTAGTTCCTACATGACCAGATGTGAGTGCACGCCCTTTTGATGTGATGTGTTTACACATGGTCGAATGTAAGTGCAGAGCCTTTCTAACAAGATGAGGTCATATATAAGTGCTGAGACATTCTGGGGTGATGTGTTTACACATGGTTAGATGTGAGTACTATTCCTTTCTGACAAGATGGGGTCAGATGTAAGTGCAGTTCCTTTCTAACAAGATGGGGTCAGATGTAAGTGCAAATCCTTTTTGATGTGATGTGCTTGCACATGATCGGATATAAGTGCCAAGACTTTCTAACAAGATGAGGTCAAATGTGAGTGTTGGGCCTTTCTGACAAGATGCGGTCATATGTGAGTGCTGGGCATGCCTTTCTGAGAAGATGTGGTCAAATGTAAGAGTTGGGCGGGCCATTCTAACTTAAGTGTCAGATATAAGCACTGATGAAGACCTACATGAAGGGTAGGCCTATAGGATTGACTCCGTAGAACTTCCTATGACGAGAAGAATCGAGATAGCACCATTATGAGATAGTAGATGATGATCTAGACTTGAGGATGATTCAGATCAAGTGATCCAAATGAGATGATCCAGATCAAGTGACAATCTAGTTGTGATGATGATCCAGACTCAATGATGATCCAGATCAAGTGATCCAGATGTGATGATGATCTAGACTTGATGACGATCTAGATCAAGTGATGATCCAGCAATGGTGAGCCAGTAGTCATTATGATGCAGATCCTGTGATGAAGAAGACTTGACGAAGAAGATGAATTGAAGACTCATAAGACTTGAAGATGAAGAAGATTTGAAGACAAAGAAGACTTTAAGACTAAAGAATACTTGAATATGACGAGATGATCCAGTTGATGCAGAAAAGAAGACCACTGTTGAAAATTGTGTCAAAATAATACCTTCCTAGTTAAGAGGGAGTGTTGATGTATTTGTAACTTCAGAATGTATTCATCTATGTATCTTATGTATTGTAACTCGATGTTTATTCTGAGATGTATCAATAATGTAAACAAGTCATGTCAAGTCATTGTGGGTATCCCTTCAATTGTCTAAGGGTTAAAGTCCCCACAGTTCCGAGGCACTAGGGTTATTAGACCCTCCTAGTAGAGGTCGGCCCTAGTAGGCTTTTAGTCATGTCGAGATTAGTATAAATAGAGAACTGGAGTCTCTATTTAGCACACAACTCATATGCACTCAAGTGTAGCGCATAGTTGAGGAAGGAGAAGACACCGGGGCTAGATAAGAAGAAGGTTACTTCTGTCGGGAGATCACTTATTGTATTGGGCTTTTCTATTTTGGTGCTGATTCTATCTCTGAGGAAGTTGCAGGGTTTTCTCCATTTATGGTTTCCCCGAGGAAAAACATTGTGTTCATTGTCTCTTGTGTTTGATTGTTGTGTTTGTTATTCTCTCATTTAAATATCCTAGTAATGCTAGCTTAATGTTGAAAAACTAACATTCTCTGTTTAGCTACTCTAGCTTCCTCTTGAATGCAATCTTCCTATACAATGTCAAACTTCATAATTTCTTTTCCGGCACACATAGTATGTATGAATGAATCCCAAGGTCTAGTGAGATCGTTGAGAGTAGTCATAACTAATTATTCTTCATCAAGGGAGTCTCCAATGGCTTCTAGTTTCTCCTTGAACTTGGAGACCCCTGTGAAGTAGTCCTAAATGGATTCCCCTTTACTCATCTTGGTACTCTTCAATTGATCTCTCAAATTCATCCTCCTATTGATGTTCTTTTATTCATACATTTTGGAAAGGGAATCATACATTTTCTTTGGTGTCTCTTGGATGACAATTGAGGTGTTATCACCATGTAATTCCTATGGTTGCGGTAGGAAGTCATAGGGTCAACCATTTCAAACCAACCTTTAGACCGCATTCTAGATAATGCAGTCAGAGAGGGCTCTCTCATGTCACAAGGTGTATCACATATACATATGGCTTCAAACAAGCATGCATAAGATTAGATTTCTGCTAGTAATAGAGTTGTTCATGAATTAAAAGATTGAAAGACAAACATATAGTAAAACCATTGGGCGATGGAGTCACAGTCTAAACCATTCAAGGAAATTACAACAGATGATGAATGATGATTTCTCTTTGTATTATGAGGAAAATTAATTGCAGTATCCAACCAAATATCTTTAAGTGATGGTAGAAGGAAATCAGAAGAGCCCGGTATGGAAAGGGGAACCTATCTATGAATGAATCCCTTGCAACACCTTTACCAGAATAACATAGTAAGGGAAATGGTAGAGATGGAGCATCTAATTGGGATGAATTCCATAAAAACCATTACAAACACATAATAGATGCTACATCTGACAAAAAGAGCGCTTAATGAAACAAATTCCTATCATACACCTAGAAAGCATTCAGCAAAAATAAACACATATGGAAAATGGCATAGACAAAGAATACAAATTAAATACAGATACCGTGATGAATCCCATAACTGTAGAAAATAATTTTCATTACTAATCCCAAAAATATTTGCATAGCTACAAGTACGGTGATGAGGCATAAAAAATATGAAAGTCAATCCAACCTCCTATTCTCCTCTCATGAGGTTATATTTATAATACAAGGGATCCTGAGACTACCCTCGAAACAAAGCCCCAATTCAATTACAAAAATTGGGGATCAAATCCCGAATCATCATAACAAATATTAACAAACTTCCAGGAATGTCAAACTCGTCATGATTGATGCCTACAATGGGGAGTACGTTGTGACAACTATATTTAATCAAAATAGCATGCATTGTATGGGATGTAGGCTCAATTTCTTCGACATAAATGTTTCAACTCTTTGTTAATGGCTTAATTTCTCTTGCATGCATTCTGGAGTACAATATTGAATTGGCCCCATGACCTTTCATGCTTCTAACCTTTATGTCTATTTTATGTTCTAGAAACATGTTATTCCTGTGTTTCCAGCTGGCAGGAATGCTTATGTTCCTTTTGTGTTTTCCCCTCTATCTAGTATCCATTTCTCCTAGTAACACTGTTATTTGCATAGACCTGTTATTTGTCATTCTTGTCAGCTTCTTCTATCGGGGCCAGCGCAACACTTTCCAAGACTAGTTATCATCCTAGATGAAGTTGGAAATATGAGTCCAAGAAAATGATGACAAAGACATCTGATCCTTCCTTCCTGAGTGTGAATATTTTTTTAGATTGACCACCCCTAGCAATGGATACTATGTATCACGGTAATGGAGTCCACAGCCTTGTCTAGATGTTTTGGCAGGACATTCTAGGACTGGGAATTCTAGGTGTTTCTTCCCCCATGGCATTGCATTTTACCAGGAAAACATTGTCTTCACCAACATCAAAAAATCTTTCTAATGTAATGAACATATCTACCACGATGGATGGAGAAACTATGGCATGAAATTTCGAGGACGATTGAAATTCCACACCATGCCCAGTAGTTAACGGAACACGTTGAACAACAATATTTGTATTAGGACCTCTAGGGGCCTCTGTATAACAATAGAGAGCCATCCTTGATCTTCATCGATTTTTATTCAACCTATCTCTCCAATAGTTCAGATTATGGCATTATAACAAGTTGGGTAAGGGGGTTTCACTGAGAGTCTGTTAACTCCTCACACACACTATCATCTAGTGGCATGGTGACAACATGAACGTTCACATGGGCTCCTAATCTGCTACCTTAGTTGGAACCTCCAACTACACCACCCCTTTCTGTTGTGAATTCAAATGATATCATAGACATAAGTGACTTTCAGCCTTACTTGTTATCAGCCTCAGGATCTCCAAGGGTGTGTCGACTTGACATTTGGCACTTCAGCAATCCCTCCTGATGATGACACTGATATGCCATGGTTTTTAGTTCCCCCTTCCTGTTTTTCGTATGACATGAAAAGGCTACACCTACCCTCTACTGCCAAATCATTATGTAGCTCGTCCTTATTGCGCGTGTCGAGAAGAAAAATCTCAAGATTCTAGGGGGAGACCTATGTCGTTACTTCCCGTCCTAGACTCCATTTCGCGATCCCTTTCCTCCTTATCTCTCATTGCATATTTGGACAATGAAACAACTCTCAACTGTAGATCTTCCCTATGAGAGTCCTCGACCGTTCAACTATGTGGCCCCTACCTCACTTCGCAATCTATCCTCTTTCTAACCTTCGTGCATGTCTCCCTTGCACAATAGATCAGGATCGCTGGTTTATTATCCCACCAAATATCTATCATCAAAGGTGTGTGTCCCTATGATATTTCACATTGTCTCTTTCCCCTAACTGTTGTGCACCTTTTGGTTGTGAAATCAACCATACCATTGATCGGACCCTGGTCAGATCACCACTATTCAAACTGTGGGGCCCCCACCATTTTGCAGCCTCGCCCTGGCTTATCTATCATGCAAATTTGGTTGATGAAATGATTCTCCTCCATAGATCTGGTCCACCCAAACTTGTGGTGGTTGGGATGTAGAGAGAACGACGGATTTCACACACCCTCATATTCTAAATTTCTCCACACATCCTGTGTTGCGAAATACTCTGTACCCATTTCTCTGTGCTACCTACCTTTGCGACGACTGAATTTAATCTTTGTTCATCTTGCTCCTCTTGCGCCAAGTTTATGCACCATGGGGCACCCCGATTCTGATGATCAGATGTAGGAAAATCCTTTCCAACACCCTCAAACTCATCAGATATAGATATTTTCTGGCTATACCCATTTCCATAAGGAAGTCGTTGCAGGAGCCTATATAAAAACCCAAAAATTAGCACAAGTGCTAATAGTGTCTCCAACTTTGGGATACTATCCTACTTGCAAGGTAGAAAAGAACATACGTAGATCATGTGCCTGATCCATTGGGCTAATCCCATCATTCCTTGAGAACCCCACAGCACGTTCTGAAAACAAAACTGAATAGATGTAGAAAAACTAAAAATAAATGCTTAAAGGAAATGCTCATTAGGCCAAGCTTATTCATTTCTACCTACCCTACCTACTGAGCATTAATGTTCAGTCAATTTAATTCTAACTTTCAGTGAAGCCAGTCAAGAAAATGATTCCATATGCGAATTTTGTCTCCATGCTTGATTAAAAACAATACTAAATGACCAAATGGAATAGGGTTGTGATAAGGAACTTGATTTCTATTGCAAATCCATAACCAACCATTCACAATGTGCATCTTCTCCACATATATAGCCACTAAGTCATGACAACCTATAGAACATTCCACTATGCCTCTGTCATGAAAAGGCTTCTCCATGTATTTATCCATTGGGTCATAAAATAGAGGGTAGTCTCCTAGTACTTCATCCATTTGCTTTCCCCAATAATGCTACCTAAATTATGACCCCCCCTACACAATGTAAAACTCCTCTTCAAAATAACCATGTGAGGGAAGCTCATGACCACTTGTACATGAGACGTTAGCTGCTTCACTCCTACTACCAGAACTTAGAAGCTACTTTCCCTCATGCATTTCACAAGGAGTATTTTCAATTAAATCAAGTGAATTGAGCTCTTCTTGATATAATTGTTCTGCATAGGAAGAACAAGAAGTGACATCCCACATAGGGACCTCATCCTCTAAGTAATCATCCTCATTTTTATCATACAATGGAGGACTGAAATCTTCCTCAAAACCTCCACAGAAATGGCTTGCAACATGCAGACTACTTTCTTCATTAAACAAATTATAATATCCCTCTTGTGTGGCCCTAGGCTGCTCATTAGTATGCTCATACATGGGAAGACTAGAATGCATAGCAATTTCCATATGTTCACTCCCTTAATCATCCATCCTTAAAAATTCCATAGCATCATTCCCCACCTCTGTTTTATGTGCTTGATTATAAACCTTTAATATTTGTTTCAAAAAATCAAATGGGGAAAAATATAATGGCAGGAATTTACCTTCCTCCTGTCAAATGTATTCTTCATGGGAAGAAAGATTGGGAGGTGGCAGAGACTGTAGCTATTTGTCCTCTTCCTTTTACACTTGTAGAAGAAGCCCCATATGTTCCTGCAGATATTTAGGTGCGGTTTGAGCTTTCTCAACATAAAAAGGTCCTCTATATTCCTAATTGCTTAAGGGAGAGGGTTTGTGTTCCATCATGAATCTCTCAATCCACCTCTCCATGGCCTCCATCATCTCATTCATCCCAGCCTCTAGTGTGTTAGAGGAAGGAATCTGGGTGAGATATTCATTCTTTCTTCTTTCTTCCTCTTTACTCCCCTTCTACCTAGTAGTAGTCATATTTATTTCTACCTCTATGGAATATTTTATCATGTCTTCTAAGGAGACATATTTTGCTTCACTCAGCCATAGGGATAATTCATGAAAAAATATTCAGCATACAGGAGTTGAGTAGCACCAGGTGGGGCTTAAACAGGGAAGGGATATCATCAAATCTTGGACAGATTTACTCTCCCTCTTCCTCATGGAATGGAATTGGGAAAAGCACTTCCTGGGGTCTCTCCTTTCTTCCCTTGGGTTCTCAAACGTATCCTTGAAAGCTTGATAGCCAAGGATGAAATTTTCTGGAAGTTTGGTGAACCATTTTATTTCCCCTCCGACAAGGCTTTGAGTGAGAATTATGGATTTAACATCCTGATGGTCCACCTATTCTAGGTCAGTCTAGTATGAAAACCAGCCTAAGTGTTTTTCCATTGGAAAACCCCTTTCCCCATTAAATTGCTTGAGTATTTGGGAGTACCCCTGGGGAATTTTATGCAGCACTACATGGAGAAGTAGAGGGAAAAATTGTTTAGCCTTTGTTGGGGTTATAACAAAGCCTCCAAGAGGAACTATAGAACTGAATGATGAATGTTGTTTAAGCTCTGAAGTAAGGGAAGATAAGTCCATAGCAGCAGATGAGGGTTGAAGGAACCTATCTTGGGAATCGGTGAAAGGTGCAGGGTTAGAATTAGCATCATGAGTCTCATGGGAATGATTATTTCTCTTATGGGACTCAGATGAAGGGTCTGGGTCCAAAACATATCCATTAGGCGAGGGGATATTTTTAGTCCTCATAGAAGGATATAAATGGGTAGGTCTTTGGTCTTTTTCTGAAGGCAATAAATAATGGCAAGTTTCTTTGATTAGCCTAAGAAAGGATAGAAGACTACCTGCTAGGAAAGACATGATATCTCAGAGGAAATTAGAGGAGTACCTCATTTTTCACCATGCCTTTCCAAGTTTGTTATATAGGGCTCTTTTTCCCTAGTATAGTTGCCAAGGAACCTCTGAAAATATTTGCAGCTTCTGGGTGGTCGGTGTTCCCAGTGGAGTCGCGTTGAAAGGCTCTAACATGGAGTCTCCTTCAAAGGATCTAAAGTGGAGTCATTAGAGCATATACAACCAATATGTGTCTAGGACCGGCTGCTCAACCAGGTCATAGAACTAAACAATTTTGTTCTCCCAAGGAAATAATAGTTATTATGTCTTGGCAATGGCGCCAAGATGTTAGCACCCTGTAATTTTCCTATGGTTGTGGTGGGAAGTCATAGGGGTAACCATTTCAAACCAATGTTTAGACTGCATTCTAGCCAATGTAGTTAGAGAGGGATCTCTCATGTCACAAGCTATATCACATATACATATGGCTTTAAACAAGCATGCATAAGGCTAGATTTATGCTAGTAACATATTTGTTCATGAATTAAAATATTGAAAGACAAACAAATAATAAAACCATTGGGCGATGGAGTCGCAATCTGAACCATTCAAGGACATTACAGCAGATGATGAATGATGATTTCTCTTTGTATTATGAGGAAAATTAATTGCAGTATCCAACCAAATATCTTTAAGTGATGCTAGAAGGAAAGGAGAAGATCCCAGTACAGTAAGGGGCACCTATCTATGGATTAATCCCTTGCAAAACCTATAGTAGAATAACATATTAAGGGAAATGGCAGAGATGGAGGATCTAATTGGGATGAATTCCATAACAGCCATTACAAACACATGAAAGATGCTACATCTGATGAAAAGAGCACTTAATGAAACATATTCTTTTCATACAACTAGAAAGAATTCGACAGAAATAAACACATATGGAAAATGGCATAAACAGAGAACACAAACTAAATACAGACACCATGATGAATCTCATAACCGTAAAAAATAATTTTCATTGCTACTCCCAAAAATGTTTGTAGAGCTACGATTCAGGAGCTAAGGACTCAAAATTATGAAATTCAATCCAACCTCCTATTCTCCTATTAGTAGTTTATATTTATAATACAAGGGCTCTTGAGAGTAGCCTCGGAACAAAGCCCTTTTCTGTTACAAAATTTAGGGATCGAATCCTGAATCATCATAATGAATCTTAACAAACTTCTAGGAATGGAAAAATCATCATGATTGATGTCTAAAATAGGGAGTACATAATGACACTATATTTAATCAAAATAACATGTAGTGTATCGGATGCAGGCTCACTTGCTTCGACAACGATGTTTCAGCACTTTTCTAATGGTTTAATTTCTCTTGCGTGCATTCTGGCATACAACTTGAATTGGCCCCATGACACTTCATGCTTCTGACCTTTATGTCTCTTTTGTGTTCCAGAAACATGTTCTTCTTGTGTTCACAGCTGGCAGGAAGGCTTATGTTCTTTCTGTGTTTGGCCCTCTATCTAGTATCCATGTCTCCTGGTAACATTGTTATTTGCGTAGACCTGGAGAAGACAACCCTTTTTTTCCACAGTACTAAATCCTTAATGGGATTTTCATTCTTGTCAGCTTCTTCTATCGGGACTAGATCCTTCCTACATGGTATGCCAACAGAACACTTTCTGACACTCGTCATCATCCTAGATGAAGTTGGCAATACGAGTCCAAGACAATGATGATGAAGACCTCTGCTCCTTCCTTCCCGAGTTTGAACATTCGTTCAGACCGGCCACCCCTAGAAATGGATATTCTGTATCATGGTAATGGGGTCCATGGCCTTATGTAGAGGTGTTGGAAGGACATTCCTAGGACTGAGAATTTTAGGTACTACTTCCACAGTGGAGTCACATTTTACCAAGACAACATTGTCTTCACCAGCATCAAAAAATATTTCTAATGTAATTAACATCTCTACCGCGATGGATGGAGAAATTGTGGCATGAAAGTCTGGGGATGATTGAAATTTCACACTGCTTCCAACGGTTAATGAAACACGTCGAACAACATTCTGTGTATTATGATCTCTAGGGTCCTGAGAAAAACAATAGTCAGGCATCCTTGCTATTCAATAATTTTTACTCAACATATCTCTCCAAAAATTCATATTATGGCATTATAACGAGCTGGGTGAAGGGTTTCTCCTGAGATTTCATTAACTCCTCACACATGTCGTCATCCAGTGGCATGATTATAGCACAAGCAGCCACGTGGGATCCTGATCTGATATCGTAGGTGGAGATTCCAGCTACACAGCCCCATTCTATTGTGAATCAAAATGATATCACAGACGGAAGTGACTTTCAGCCTTACTTGTAATCAGCCTCAGGATCTCCTAGGGTGTGTCGACTTGGCATTTGGCACTTCGGTGATCCCTCATTATGATGACGCTAATACACCCTGGTTTTCAATTCCCCCTACCTCCTCTCCATACGACATGAAAAGGCCATACCTACCCTCTACTTACAACTTGTTATGGAGCTCATCCTTATTGCATGTGTCAGGAAGCAAAATATTTGAATTCCAAGCTGTGACCTATGTCATCGATACTTCACGTCCTATCCTCCATTTTGCAGTCCTTTTCCTCCTTATCTCTTGTGGCATATTTGGATAGCGAAATAGATCTTGGCTGTAGATATTCCCTATGAGAGACCTCAACCGTTCAACTATGTGATCCCTACCTTGCTTCATGATATGTCCTCTTTCTAACCTTCGTGCATGTCTCCCTTGCACAACGGATCAGGACCACTGGTTTATTATCCCACCAAATCTCTGTTGTTGAAGGTATTGGTCCCTGCGAGATTTCACATCATCTTGTTCCCCTAACCGTCGTATGCCTTTTGGTCATGAAATCAGCCAGGACCATTGATTGGACCCCAGTGAGATCACCACCATTCAAACTATGGTTCCCCCCACCATTTTTTTGCCCCACCCTGGCTTATCTATTGTGCAACTTTGGGCAGTGAAATGATTCTCCTCCACAGATCTAGTCTACCCAAACTTGTGGTCGTTTTGATGCAGAGCAAACAATGGATTTCACACACCCTCATAGTTCAAATTTCTTCACACATCCTTTGTTGCAAAATCCTCACTACCCATTGCTCTACACTACTTGCCCTTGTGACTGTTGAATTTTCTCTTCGTTCATGTTGCTCCACCTGTGGCAAGATTACGCACCATTGGGAACCCCAATTTTGACGATCGGGCGCAGGACAAGCCTTCCTAGAATCCTCAAACTCATCAAATATAGAAAGTTTATGGATATACCCTTTTTCATAAGGAATTCACTGCAGGAGCCTATATAAAAAACCAAAAATTAGCACAGTGCTAACATGAGGGATCAAATGATCCTCATTACCTTGATTAGGTCCTTCTGGTACTTTTCCTTAGCTTCATCTCCTTCTAGTTCTACAACTTATTCTTTGATATATTTCTCAACATTATTCTCTCTCAGAATGAGACCAATCCTATACTTCCATGCTTGAAAGTTTTCTATGTCTTCTAGCTTGTCCTCAAGCTTAGGGCTTGGGGCCATCTTATCTAGGAGGTCACAAAAAATGAAATTTCTAAAAATGAAATACCGACCTTACAAAGAGATATGCTTGACTGTGGTGAGTTGGTTGGTCCATTTGGTTTCTAGAGATTCCAAATCTTCACCCTTCAAAACTTGCTTGTGAGATTTCAGTTTATGTAGATTTCTGGTTCTTGCTTTTTCTGTAATTTTTTGGTTCAAGGAAAAACTAGGGTTTGTATTTGCTAGAGATAAAATCATTTAAAAACTTTGATCTAGGTCTCAATATATTCCCTATAGGGAGGCACAAATTTCTATGCAATTAGATTTCAAAATTTTCAATTTTGATAGAAACCCTAATTTCTTGTCGCAGGGAGAGGAGAGAGAGTTTCACCTTAGGAAATCTATTCTATTTAGGCTAGCTATAATACCATGTAAAATATTTCGTATGATTGGATAGATATCATTGATGTTTAATCCAATTTCACATCAATATCATATGCAAAATCACTAAAAGAAACACAATCACAAATAGACACAGATTTATCCTAGGAAACCCTCAAGGGGAAGAAAACCCAACAAAACTTCATCTCTCTCTCTCTCTCTCTCTCTCTCTATATATATATATATATATATATATATATATATATATATATAAGATANTGTTGATCTGTCTCTCTCTCTCCTATGTGCTATACACAAGTGAGTGTGTGTGTTCAAATGAGGAACACAAATTCTCTTTTTATATTCTTTCTGTCACTTGAATTTTACCCTAACAAATCAGCCCGAACAAACTAACTAGGTCAGCTTCACCTAGGAAGACACAAAACAATATTATATTATATTCAAGAGGGTACTATTGACCCAACTTACAATGGAGGTTATACCTCAAGACTCTTTGATGACCAAATACAATAGTAACATCCCAACGGAGGAATAAGACATCTTCCTTGGGTTACATCAATAAAATACATTTAGAATATTCTTTGAAGTTACAATATTTCAACAGATGTGCCTCCCAACTTTTTCGAAATGAGATTCTGCAAATTTATTTTCGCAACTCTTGTGAATTTTTGATCATTTTTGCAGATTCCTCCTCGTCCATTGATCAGTTATCAAATGCATAACATCACTTTAACGCTCTGGAATGTTATCTTCCATGCACATTTACTTTGTGTTTCCTGTTCCTATCGGCGATCTATTCTCTTGATACAATCTGAGCCATCTAACCTCTACTAAATAATATGACTGCAACTCCATGACTCTGCATTTATTAATAAGAGGATCGATCAATCAAGATCAATCGAACTTGATCTCCTCACTAGATCCCCTCATGTGTATTTCCATCCTCATCACATATTACACATCATTATGCATTCCATGTGATCGCTTCCTTTGTTATTCCTTTGTCTTACATTGAGTTTTCCCTACCATCATGTCTTTGGTTATTCCTTTTCCATTACTGAACTCCTTTGATATCAATGAAATCCATTCAATATTGTGCCCCTTTGGAATTGATGGAAAAATATAATCATTCTCCCCCTTTGACAACAATGAAAAAGGATAACCTGTTATTCCTTTCTAGTGTTTTTTCTTTTAACTTGACTTGGTATTGACCACTGTGTTATGATCTAGTTAACATTTTCATTTACCTTCTTGTAGTGGATCCTTGAATAAGAGACTGTATGGTAAGTTCATAGACTCCACCTATCATAATGATGCCTTCTAATCCATTGATGAGTTTTTCATTACTTCAAACCAATGTGATGACTGTCCATAGAGATATTTCTATGTGTGAGTAGTGTTGGACTTCTATTCATTTTTTTCACATCATCTTACAGTATTTCTCACAATGTCATCTTTGTCACTCATCAAATAGTTTTCTGTCTGCATATCAAGGTTGTTTATGAGGATCTTTGGATGACATTTGTACTAGATGGTGAATTTTTAATGGAAATCACTTTTCATGGTTGGACAACACATGGGTTACACCTTCCATTTTTCAATAGAAATATTTCCATTAAACTTTCACCAACATTATTTGCTACAATTTCATATACACACTTCTATGAGAACTTCATCAACTGATATGTGCTTAAATCCCAATTGTTTCCTTCAAAAGTATGCCAAATATGTGTCTTTAGTCTTCTCATAGTAAGTCTTCCCATATGTATTATGTACTTTGTTATTCATGATTCCCATAAACCATGTTTATATAGTATCTATGTTTTCTTACTAAGTGATCATATTCAATAGGTAACTCAATCAGTTCTAGTAGATGCTCTCCGATTGTGTTTTTTTTTAATCAATTTGTTTTTGAGTTCATTCATCTAACTCGTATATTCTCTGAGACCTTTATCAATTTGTATTTAAGACTCTTTCAATATCTTTGTTCATCCATGAAGATGTCATCATCCTCTCAATGTCTGCCATAGGAGCGTTACATTAAGACTGGTCTGCATTCATTGCTTTCATATATGCTTAATCCCACATTCATACTAAAAAATAGCTCACTAAAATTTATCGGTATTAGAGGTATTCTATTTTGATTAATCCTTGAATGTAGTTAGCTCTCATGATCCCCACCTATCTTCCCTTCATCACAATTCTGCTTCTTGCTTTCCTAGACTTGAAATATTAATTTTTCTTCAATTGTCATAAAGTATCCTTTTTGGGACAGAGTTTGCAATCATCAGTTTTATTGTTGATATTTTTTCAGCCAACCTTTAGTTTCCTTCCATACCTAATTTGTATTTTAAGGATGTGTCATATAACTTGTTCTTCTTTTAAGGAGTATTTAATGCCATAAAAAATAACTTCTGTTATCTTAGTTACTAACTTCATGGTCTTCATGGATCATATAATTTAATGCTTTCATGTTGCTTCACTTTGTCACATGGATGGTCTCTAGAAAAGTATTCAATTTGTCACTTCTACACTTCTTGTTTTTATGGCACCCTCAAGACATTCTTTTCTTCTTAACAACTGATATTTTTCAAGTACATATTGCATTTTTCTGATATTAACTGCCCTTGAGTATATGATTCCTTGTAATGATATTTTCAGGGTTCTCTTTAGCTCACGAGAGACATTTGAAAAGAATTCCACCATCATCACTATTTTCTTCTTCATCATATTCATCTATTTATTTTATTACATCTTCATCTCTCTTTCCATTATAATGGATGGCATCCTTATCTACATCACTATTATGCTCAACATTATCTTTGGAAGCTTCATTGATTCATGGAATCTTTGTTTCTTCTAAATATTTGTAGTCTGATTTTATTCTCCACATCTTTCCGTGAAGTGCCCTTCTTAAAGGTATTCTATATATTTGTTTCCTTGATTCCATACATTGGTCTTTTCCCTTGTTTCTACAATCAACAACTTTGTGACCAAACTCGTGACAACAATAACAATAACCATAGAAATTTTCTTTATATATACGAAGTCTTTGATCTTCCTACTTCACAACTTCGACCGTATTCCATTGTTTATGAGCCTCTACTGAATCACTCTTTCTCATCTCACATTCTTTAGCCATATGTCCAAAATTATTACACGAGTATCAATGACCAAAAAATATTTTATGATATCTACTTGTCATCGGTATTCTAGGCATCATATCTGTTCTTTATAAGAGAGGAGCATATTTATTACTTTCTTCCCTTTTAATTGGGCTCTTGAGTGCAACAACATAGATTTTTTTATTTCCATCTTCATTTTTGAAAGAGGAATATATTGGATTCTTTTCTTTGACAAATCCTAATCCAGATTGACCACTTGATGGCCTTTGGACACTTAGGATTTCATCTAAAGTCCTTGAGTTGTTGTCAAACTTTTATTTGATAGATTCTTTATCAACCCATTTTGTAAGTTGAATACTCTATTTTTCATGTTTTTCAAAATCTTGTATTGTCTTCTTGAGTTGCACTACTAGGTCCTCTTCAATATTATTGGCCTCAATAATAATTTGACTTGACTCTTTATCTTTTGATTTCTTCTCTTCTTGGCATTTTGACAACTTTTATTTCAAACATTTGTTCCTTCTTCTACTTTTTTCAAGTTCCTCAAGAGAAGCTATCAATTCATCCTCTAGGTCCACTTCTCCTTCCTTATCTGATTCATCTTCTTGAGTTATTTTCCCCATGAATAGGATTTCATTATCTTTACTCTCTTCCTTGGAATAGAAGTTTTCCTTATTTTTCTTAAATTTCTTCTTGTACATGGTCTTACTCTTTTGATCTTTCTTATGACAGCAAGGTTCTTCATCATCCTTAGTATATTCTTGTTTTGGGTTAGGACACTTTGTGGAAAAGTTACCTATCCTTCCACAGTTGAAAATTTTAAAGGGTATCATTCATTTTTACTTTCCAGTACCTTTCTCAAGTTTCTTGATGAAAATATCTTCTTCATAATATATGTTCTCTGATTAGATCTTGGATAAGTCTTTAAATGCTTCTTATTTCTTTGATGACCCATCTTTTCCTATTCTCAACTCATAGGCAGTGAATATCCAAGGTAGTTCATCTCTAGTCATGATTTTAAGATAATCTCATTCTTCTAGAGTGGACACATTTGAGTCATACTTCATTAGCATGGTTCTTATTACTTTGTCAAATACTTCTCTCTCTTTTATTTCTCCTCCAATTCCTAATAGCATTGACAATTTCATCTACTATAAGAAGATATTTTGCAACATTTTCCTCCTCTTTCATTTTTAGGATTTCAAACTCTCCTTTGTATGTCTGAAGTTTGTATTGTTTGAATTTGGGTTCTCCTTCATAGACACATTTTAATTTTTATAGGCATGTTTGGTTGTCTTGGGTTGCATGACTTTAATAAAAACTAAATTTTTTAACCCACTCGAAATTACATTCAGGGACTTTGCATCGGCGTCATATTGGTCTAGTTCACTTTTGTCTATATGTAGGTAATCTGGTATTTCATATTATTTTTCAATAGACCTCCATAATTTATATCCAAGAGACATTAGATGGAACTTCATTCTTACAATCTAGTATGCATAATTATATCCTGTAAATAATGGAGGTCTGTTGGTGGGTAACCCTTCTTTTTTATCCATAGTGGTTCTTAATAGGATCTCCCTTCTAGTCATTAAGCTCTAGTGAAGGATCCTGCTCTGATACCAATTTTTGGAAATTTGGACAACACTGAGAGGGGGGGTGAATCAGTATTATTAACTTTTAGCAATTAAAACCACTTTTAACTTATCTATTAACACACATGATCAATAAGACACAAGAAACAAATTTTTTATCATGGAATCCCAATTAGGCAAACCACTAATAATTCCTATTAATGCAAAATTATATTTACAAATAGTTTTTTCCTGCTACTACACAAAATGATGGTACAAAACCCTATTTACGAGTAACTACAACAACTAGGCTACGACCCACTAGTTTATCAGCTACTACTAAAAGGATGCTTCTACACCCTATTTACTAGCTACTACAGGAAGGATGCTACACCCCTTTTGGTTTATCAGCTACTACCGAAATGATACTTTTACACCCTATTTACCAGCTAGTAATAGAAGGAGGATACAACCCCCTTGCAAACATATAGCCTACCCTAAAACCTCCCAACCACTCGTGTATGATAATTAAATCTCTGACTTATCTACAATAATGGATCTTCCAATTGAATGTACAAAGACACTTACTTGAAAGTTTAAAGCATTGTTTATATACCCTCAAACATATCTCTTCATCTAATAGTCACGTATCTTCATCGTGACTCTTCACAAACAAAATCTAATTCGAAATTACCTCTCTGTTTATAATTTTTAACTCTGTATAAATTTATCATCCACAACCTTCCACAGTTTCCTTTCTGCAACAATCTCTATGCAACAGACCTTTTCTCTTTGACCTTTCTGCTTTTTACCTTTCGTAATTAAATTCCCAAAATTGTGGATTGCAGATTGGGGACAATTACCTTTGTGCAAATAATTTTTTGCAATCAAAAACTCCTTCCTTTCGGAATTGCGGATTGCAGATTGCGGGTCTGCATTTCGAATTTTCTCGAAATTGCTTCGGCAAGTTGTCTTCTGCAAGACTTCTTACACAATTTACAGATTGAGGCTTCTTTCTGCACTACAGATTGTAGATTGTCAGTATGCATTTCAACTTCTCTCAAAATTGATTCCGCAATTTGTGGATTGCGTATTGCGGATACCTTCTGCATTATGGATTGTGGATGTGCCTCCAAAATTTTTGGAAATGTGATTCCGCAAAATTTATTTCTGCAACTCTTGTGAACCTTCGATCACTTTGTTGAATCCTCATCATCCATTGATCAATTATCAAACACAAAAATTCAATTTGGTGCTTAGAAATGTTATCTACCATGCACATTTAATTTGCAGATCCTTTTTCTGTTGTCGATCTATTCCATTGATACAATCTGAGACGCCCAACCTCTACTAAATAAGTTGGATGTAAATCCATGACTCTGCATTGATTTATTAGAGGACCGATCAATCAAGCTTGATCGTACTTGATTCCATCGTTGGATCCCCTCATGTGTATTTCCAGCCTCATCACATATGCCACATCATTATGCATGCCATGTCATATATTCATTTGTTATTACTTTGTCTTACATTGAGTTTTCCCTACCATCATGTCTTTTGTTATCCCTTTCTCATTACTGAACTCCTTTGACATCAATGATGACTCCATTCAACATAAAATTAACATTTTACCCCTTTTCAAAAATAAGTTCTTTTCCTTCAAGGTTCAAAGACTTAAGACAACAGTCACTTTGGTAACATGCAAGTTGAAAGTTTGCAAAATAATCCTCTTGTACTCTCACTTTATCCAGTGATTCATATAACACCAAATATTCTCTAATGTAATTATTGGATGATATATCATACTTAGTTTTATGAGAATTATTTTTCTTCTCATCATTTGAAGCATCAAACTGCGTTGGCATTGCTTCCCAATTAACAATTCCAAATATGTATTCTGACACATCTTCTCTTGTAATAAACATTCCAAGTATCGAATATGTATGGGAATATTGGGTAAAAAATTATTTACACAAGCCATTTTATCATAGAATCAGTTTCCGACTCAATAGCATTGAGTTCAAAACGGGCTACACCATAGCATTTCAAAGCTTCTCCATATTGGAATTTCACATTGTCTAAAATGTGCATATAAGCATTCTGGAGAATACCATATTTTTTATTGGAATATATATTAGATACCAAATACTCTATAAGTGCTCTTCGGTTGTGCCCCAAATTGCAATTGATCATGATGATATTGGTGAAATCCTTAACTTCTTTAAATTATTTGATTGTTGTTTCAAAAGAAGATTAAGAATATTTGATATCTTTATTGAGAATCTTCCGATGCAATCCATTAAATACCCATATTTTCTTCCAAGTTGTGGAATAAAAATCCTCTCTACCCATAGCATGGCCCTGTAGGGAATCCCTGTATACATCGTAACACTATGTAGCAGCTAAAATATTGGCTTCCAAATCGCCAGCTTTTGGTCCTTGTAAGAAACTAAAAATTCTTTTAGGTTTTTTGAAAAGGTGTATGTGAAAGGAAACTAGAGTTTGGGAAAGGTCTATCAACTATGATCTAGGAAATGATATTATTTTAAATGGTTGGGAGGTTGGTGAATGATGGGTCATAAAGTATAATCTAGGGAAATGAAAAGTTGTTGCGGTGCACCATCCTTACTAAATGGTAACCTCATAAAAAAATTTCAATGGAAAGTGGAAAAATTAAGTATTAAAATTCCCTCTTTCTCTCTAGGAATTGGTTTTGATATTGCATTTCAATTCAATATGAGATAGATTAAAAGAGTAGAAAGTAAGATTAACATATCAATGTCATAATTGAATGCACAAAATTGAAGATGATTCAACAACCGATTTTGTCAATGAATGAATACCATACACATGATGAGAGAATAGACGATGAGAAGAGCTTGGAGAAATATGGGTAAAAATTGTATCAGTGGGAAGATGAGAACAAGACAAGTGATATTTGAACATATTTTGAGATTTGGTCATAGTGGTATAATCCCTTTCCCTCAAAATAGTTATTCATATATAATACCATTACAAAGCATGAGAGACATAGAGACATAAAACATAGACGAAGAGACAACAACTTCAGATGAAGAGGAAACAATCTTATACAAAGGGATTGGAATTTATAGAATGATGAATGAGGGTTTCAATGATGACTGACACAAATTGATGGAGGATTATTCAAAACCTATGTATGGTACTTGCAGGTTAAGTAATTTACAACAACCCTTCTAATTCTTAATTTGGAAATGGTACATGGTTGGAAAAATGATAGCATTGATGAGTTATTGACATTGTTACATCAATTGTTATCACTTGAATCCACATTGCCGACAAAACATATTGCATGTAAAACAAAAATTAATAAGCTAGGATTAAAGTATGAGAACATCCACACATGTGTGAATGGTTCTGTATTATTTCGCACAAATCATGCCTATGAGACCGAATGTCTGAAATGTAAAGAACTGAGCTATAAACATGGGTCGAAATCAAATTCAGCACCTAGAAAGGTTCTTTGCCACTTTCCAGTAATCCCTTAGTTACTTCAAATGTATAGTTGTTGAGACATTGTTGAGCTTATGCAATGTCATACCCAAAATAAAAGCACTAATGGAAGACAACGGTCTGTGGTTGATTCTATGATGTGGATGGAATTTGACAACAAATGGCCCAATTGTTTTCCCAAGATCCTCGTAATATAAGGTTGGGTTTAGCTATAAATGGGGTGAACCCATTCTTATATTAGAGTAATAAATGGTCAAATTGGCTAGTGTTTTTGATAAATTATAACTTGCCTCCATAGTTAGCAACCAAACCATTTTTATTAATGTTATCATTTATTATGCCAAGAAATAAAAATGTGACTTCAGATACAATTAATGTTTATTTAGAGCCATTATATGATGAGCTAGAAAAATTGTGGAAAGGAATTGAAGCATTTCAAATGTTAAGGGACAATGATTCAATCCAATTCAGTTTAACAGATTCTTTATTGCTTATGATACATGATCTTCCTTCATATAGCACATTGAGTAGTCTTAGTGTTCATGGATACAATGAATGTCCAACTTGTATATTTAGTCCTTTTGTGAGGCACTCAAGTAGTCTACATAAGTGTATTTATTGTATACATCATTCTTACCTTAAAATGGAGAATCCATACTGTCGAAAAAATTCAAGTTTAAATGGTCATTAAGAGAATTGTGAATCACCATCAACAATAACAATTGATTACATAATTCAAAACGCATAAAAAAGAATGTAGTTTATTGAAAATGGTGGCATTCCTGGTAGTAAAAATGATTCAGTCAATGACAGTGGTGTAAAACGATTGTGCATATTTTATAAGTTGTCATACTTTAAGCATATAACCATTACTCATACTTTTGACCTTATGCCTACTGAGAAAAACATAGCCTATGCTATTATAGAAACTCCTTTTGGTGCATATGATACAATGTCATCACGCCCAAACCTTCAAGAAATAAAGATTCATCGAAATCTTTGCGTTGAAAAATATGGTGATGAAAAATATAGAAAACCAATTGCTCCTTATGTGTGGAAAAGGGAAAAACTTGCACAATTCTTAACATTGTTATCTCAGACTCACTTTCCTACTGGATATGTGAGTAGTAATGTTAGAAGGAAAACTGGCAATAATGGATTAAAAGGCCTCAAGACCCATGACTATCATGTCATGATTGAGGATATTTTACCTATTTTGGTCATATCAATTTTGGAAAAGGGGCCAATATTGGAAATTATAAGTTTGGTCCTAATATTAAAGAGAATGAGTACGCATGTGTTAGATCCTTCAAAATTTGATAATTTGAGGGGAGAGGTGGTTCAATTCCTTTTCTTATTGGAATGGGAATTTGCACCAACAATAATCAATATTTCAATGCATCTTCTTATACATATAGAACATGAACTAGAGAATCGTTCCATGATAAGATCGATATGGATGTATCCTATAGAATGATATATGAAGGTTCTGAAACATTTGTTTGTAATAAGGGAAATATTGAAGGTAGCATGTGTGAGGGATATTCAATGCAAGAGGCCATATGATTTTGCATAGAATATATGAAGGATTTTAGTGATGTCAATCGCTGTGTATGGGATGATAACATAGATGATAGATATGTGGGTGAATTATTAGAAAGAAATGGATGTCACTTATAGCTATCAATTGAGGAAAGAGCTATGATGCATGCCTATGTTCTTCAAAACACATCCTCATTTGATCAGTGGCGAAGGTAAGATATTATTTACATGATATTTTATAGATTTAATATCATATAATTGTTAAATTATTATCATTCTTACTATATTGTATGCTCATATTATATGTAGAAAAGATGGAGAAGATATTCAGACAAGGATGTGCCCATCATGAAAGTGTACCGTCGAGAATTTTAATATTGGAGATGGTTCTTTTGCAAAATTTGATATTGGATTGTTGATCCAATTAGTGATGAAAAACAATAAGGCCAAGATTTTATTATCAAGGAAATTATGCTTTTACAACATCCAAATATAATAGCTACTTATTTCAGTGGGATGTGGGCCTATGGTAGTCATTTAAGAGTGGAAGAAAAGGACACAAGAAAGGAAAATTGTGATTTTATTGTTAGTGTTGAATCTCATCGTGAAACTGAAAATAAAATTTATGTTGGATTCATATAGGAAATTATTCAAGTCGGTTATGGTGGGACTAGTCCCATATTATTGAAATGTAAATGGATCAAACCATCTACAATACAATGTGATTATGGATTTGCATGTGTAAATACACACCAAATTTTATCAAAGGCTGATGAGTTGTGTGTTTCCCCTCTTCAAATTACCCAATCATTTCTAATTGATGATATAGAAATCACGGGATGGTCGTATGTCATTCAAGTAGAGTATTGTTCCAAAAGGAAATTCATGGAATATGTTGATATAATGGTCGATGAGCAATGCACTAGTTTACAATAAATATTGTACAATGAACACCAAGATAACAATATAGATGTATTTGAAGAAGAAACTTCCATTCACAATGAAGTGACTAAGATAGAGAATGTAATGCATGGTCATAAAAATTTGTTGTATGAGGGTGATGGAGAAAATGAAGAAGATGCATACACAAGTGATCAGGATTGTGATTTTGACAGCAATGAAAATCATGACGATGATGATTTGTCACCTTAAATTTATGGAATAATTTTCACTATGCAAATTGGATTTTATTGTTTTGGGACATGGGATTAGCCAATGGTTGTATTAAAATTTTACTAAGATTTCTATTAATTTTATAGTTATGAGAATGGAATTAGCCAAAGATTTGTTTTTTGTACTATCCAATGTTTCAAATATGAATGCCTTTTGTTCTTTAATATCAAATTTTGTTTGAGAAATGATATGCATTGATGTTTTTGAGTTTCAACTTTAAAAAAAGATAGAAGAATTATTCTTTGACTGTATGCCATCATTATGATCGTGGTAAGGATTTAGAAATCAATATTTAGTTTCCTTACCAAATTGCATCAAATTTGACCTATTCACAAACCATCACCAATTCAAGACTAGTTGGTAGTCTAAATAGTATTCGAAGTAGTACATTGTGATGTCAACCTTTTGTTTTTCCTTGTACTAATGATGTTTTTTATGAGAAATGTTGGACATAAAAGGATATTAAGAGAAAGGGTCTGAAACATAAAATTGGCCAAAACAATGATGAAAATGTTGTAGAATATGATTGTGTTCGTAAGGAATAGATCGCAAGAAATGAATAATATATGTCATCTATTGGTTTGGGAAATAAGTAAGTAGTTATTCCTTGTACCTTTACACTTTTGTTCATTTTTCATGAATATTTTTTATAATCTATTTCATGGCGTATCCTATATATGATTTTGATTCTCATTTGAGAATTTTTCTTGTTTTATAGGTAAAAGTTGGCTTTTAGAGAAAAAGAGAAGGACCAAAAGGCGGGTAAAGGAACAATGTTTCCAGTTCATGGTTTGGCAAATCAGTAAGTAGTTATTCCTCATACTTTTTCACTTCTATGAATATATTATGATAGTTGCATATACTCTATTTGATTATGTAGGCCATCTATGCTTTCAATTCTATTTTATTAAGTTTTTATTTTATAGGGGAAAGGTTGATTCTACATAAAATGATAAAAAAACAAATGGCAAGAAAAGGAACTTTGTTGCTAGCTTGCAGAAGCCTATTCCTTGGTGGATCGGTACAAGGATAAGATGATGACAATACTAATGATAATATTATTGATATATCGCATTATGGTGATCATGTCGAATATGATATTGGTGAAGACTTGGTATATTCTAGATCAGAATCAGGTTTATGAGACCTTTATTTAGAATTAAAACAAAGATTTGAAGGCACACCTATGCAAATTGGTGAGATAGCTGGTGTCACACTTAATGTTGAAATTAAGGAACTAATTAGGCCTTCATATTCCAAATAAAAAACACTTATTGTGTCGACAAATATGAGTTCTCATTTGACATTAACTAATCTTGATTTGACTGAACCAATTAGGCCTTCAGTTGCCAAGGAAAAAACACCTATTGTTTCCACAAATATGATTGTTCATTCGACATCACCAATTTTTATTTGATTGAACCAGTTAGGATTTCAACTATCCAAAAAAAACACATGTTGTGTCCACAAATATGACTACTCATTTGCCATCACCTAATCTTGACTCGACTGAAGATATATTAGCTTCCATAAACAAATGAATATTTAGTCAAAGCATGTATATGTTTAGAGAAAGAGAAGCCAAAGAAAGGAAATCAAAAGGGAATAAGGCTTATTTGGTTGAGGTAAAATATGGTGAACGGGTTGGAACAAATGCTTCAAGGTGAGCCTCAGATTTGGGCATGAGAGTAAGATCTCACTTAGATGTCACCAAAGCCAAATTTTTAGATCAACATGAGAGAAATGTGGATCAAGTGATTTGGAAAATGGAAAATGTATTTGAGAGTGTTGGTGGAAGGATTTCCACAAAATATTATGAGAGAGATGAGAAAATTGATTAAATTTAGGCATAAATACAGAAAACTAATCTTGGATGGAAAATGTAGGGACAATTGCTGGACTTCCAGATAGTGGGAAGATTTGAAAGAAACTATGAGTGCTAAAGAGTATTTTCAAAAGAGTACAAAAGGAAAGAAAGAAAGTGATAATGTGAAGGATATATTTATTTTGGGTCATGGTGGGTGGAAAGCCAATCAAAACATGTTTGTAAGTATTTTCATTTTTTGTTGAATACATTATGTATGGAAATTTTGTAATATTTGTAAATACATCGTGTTATATTGAATTTTTAATCATATATATGTCCAACCAATTATGTGTTCATAATGATTTGTGGGTTCATGGAGCTAATATATCAGAACAAGATGTGAGTGAAATGGTTGGCCATATAATAATCGAAGATTTACACCGTTCTAAACATGACCATATATCAAAAAACGAAATAAGAAGATCAATTCCATATAATGAAGTTGCGAATATCCAAACCACATCTACTGCTCAATACAATAGTCATAATTATAAACATGCAATGTAATGCATAAATGGGTTCGCAAAGACAGTGCCCACCATAGCCTCCTCCATTCAACTTATTGTTGATTCATGGAAAAATAAGGAATTTCATAGTGATTTAGATGAGGTAAGATAATTATCATTCATACACAAACATTTCTTCACTTGATTTCATAATATGACTAAATTATTTAGGTATGATTTTTAGTGTTTTATTGTTATATTTACTATTTTTCTACTATATTATTGTGTCCTTATAATGGTATATTTGATTAGTGCATGATGTAATGACATGTAGAATATAATTAAAGGAAAATTTGCAGTTCAAAAAGTAAAAAATATCCTAACTTTGATGCACCTCATCATTTTCGATCTGCGCTAACTCTTGATATACGTATTTCAAATATTGACTCAGTGAGTGCATTAGAGTTTGTTATATCAATAATTATGCATGTTTTTGGAATTTAACTTTAATTTTTTTCTTCTTATATTTATGTATATTTTGTTTTGATTTTGGAAGTTCCCATTAACTCTAGAAGATCCTGAAGTATTCTCGGTAGGTGATAAAGTTAACATCCTAGATCCATATTATGGTGCTATTGCTAGCAATGGATAAATTCATTCACATTATATGACCCATGGAGTGCCACTTGGTCCTAAATATGCCAATGTGAATTTCATTCATGTGACAAGTAACATCCCCCTTGCCTATGAAGATAAAATTGATGGTTGTGAATGTTTGAAGGAGACATATATGAGTTTCATTCGGTGGCCAAATAATTTTTTGGGAAAATCATCGGTATAGATGATCACATTTCATGAATAAGTTGAAACACATGTTTTTCTTAACATAGACTTTAGACCATTTAAACTTACTTTATGTAGTCTTAAGAACTTTTTTTAAGGGCATGTGACTTAGGATACTATTTGAATGGAATCAACATTAGAATAGACCATATTACTGGAAGTGTATTTCTTCTCAGGTTTTTAGAGAAGATAATTGTAGTATCGAGAGTGCAACGGTGATGCCAGGTAAGAGCTAGCAGGCCTAGTTTATCTAAATCAACAAGATATGCTAGTTAAAGTCTTCTTCTTTGGAAAAAATTCATAGATTCCCGTAAATCTATTCCTTCCGCGGGTTTCCTTTCTGCAATTTCCTTTATGCAACAACATTTCCACAAGACCCTTTCTACAAGTGCATATTGAATATTGTGGGTATACTTTTCCCAAATTCCAAAAACCAAATTCCACAGTTATGTGGACGCAATGTTCTTTCCGCAGTCTGATTGCGGATTGCGGATTGCAGACCTTCCCTTCAACTTTTCCCGAAATAGAATTTCACAATATCCTTTTGCAAGTCTTTTTACACAACTTATGAGACTCATTGATATTTTGCAAAACTTATCTCAACCGTACTATCTAAAATTGTTTTTCCAAATTATGGATCTATCAAAATTTCACATTTTTCAACGTAGACTATTATATATGAATTGATCAATGAAACAATAAATTCATTCCTATTGCATTCATATGAGAACATCTCCATCTTAGTGGCTTCTCAGAATTCTTGACAAAGTCATGCCATTCACTTATATACGAGGAGGTTTAACACATTCCTGGCTATTGAAAGAAGACAAAGAAATTTACAAAATATTCACGCAAAGGCTACAACTTTGTTCTTCATTTCATCAACAATTCATGCATACACACACCCTCACTCACGCATTCACTCACACACTCATTCATACACTCATACATTATTATTACATTCAACACTTAATATAGAACTCCGTTAAGCTTGTCAGATCCAAATAAGAGGGATCTGAACTCCTAAGAAATAAATATACAACTACCCTATCCTTGATCAATATTTTAGGACTTCAGTGGAATCACCCTTATTACATCCAAACTAATCGTATCCTTCTAGAATTGATTACATGGAAGCATAAAAATAGCATTCCCAGCTGATGCAGAAAACAAAGGACATTGACTCGATGCTCCTGCATCATACTCTGGGGGGGAAACAGAATTATTCAATAGTTCTACAGGGTTCATGTTATACATGGAAATATCCATTTTAGTAATCCATGTTTCATCTTCAAATGACTGATCTTTCTACTAGACCAAATACTGAAAATAATATTTGTTCCTGGTCCTCTTTAAAATTCTTTTGTTAATGATAGCTTCAATATGTGGTTGTTATTTTTGAAGTAACTATCCTTGCCAATATACAAATGTAACTTCTTCACCTGATACCATTTCTTCTAGTTAAACACCTAAACCTTTAAAAATATATAGAACTAAAACATTAAAAATTGGAGAAATTTTAAGATAAGAAGGAAGTTCTAATTCATATGCATTTGTAGAAAAAATCCTCAAAATTTTACAAGGCCCAATTTTCTTGAGTTTAAATTTATTGTAGGTTCCATTAGGAAACCTCTTCTTTATAAGATATATTAACTTCTCTTATTTTCATGTCTCCTCTCTGTTTATACTTCGAGGAACTTTCCTCCAACTTCTTTTTAACATTTTCTTGTAGCTCATGCATTCTAGATGCAAAATATTCACCATTCGTTCTCCTTTTTCCCTGTCCTTCCAAATTCCTAAGTTCATATACTCCTCTTGGGTGCATCCCATACACAATCTGAAAAGGACTCATACTTGTACTCATGTTAGGTGAATTATTGTAAGCAAACTCAACTTCAATAAGAGCTGAATCCCATTGTTTTGGATTCTCAGGAAAAAGACTTATCAATATATTTACCAAACTCCTATTTACCACTTCAGTTTGACTAACCATCTAAGGGTGATAAGGAGAGAAAAAACTAATATTGGTACCCAATTTATTCCACACATTTATCCAAAAATTATCAATACATTTAGTATCCTTGTGAGACACAATGCTTAAAGGAAGACCGTGTAACTTCACAATTTCTAAAAAAACCTAATTTGCAATATTTGTTTCATCATTAGTTTCTTAAAAGCAATCAAATTAGCCATTTTTGAAAACCTATCCACTACTACATAAACAAAATCATTTCCCCTCTAAGTTCTAGGAAATCCTAGTACAAAATCCATACTGATAAAGTCCTAAGGCCTAGCCAAAATGGGTAGGGATTGATATAGTCCAGTATTTTGTCTCCTCCCTTTGTCATGTTGACATATCCTTCATTTTTCAACAAAATTATTACATGATGTTGCATTCCTGGCCAAAAATAAAAAGCACTCACCTGATCAAATGTTTCGTCCTGTCCAAAATGACCTGACAATCTTCCACTCTGTTTCTCCTGTATCACATTCTCTCTCATATACCATTTAGTAATGCACAATTTACTATTCTTGAACAACAATATTTCTTGTAGCATGTAGTCCAACTATTGGCCTCTATTGTGGACAACTGTATTTTCACATGCTGCATATATACTCTTAAAATCCACATCCTCCTTATACATATTAACCAAAATTTCAAATCCCAAAGTACTGACCTTAATCTCCTGCAAGATCAAATTTACTCTGCTTAAGGCATCAAGAACTTTATTAGATTTTCGACTTGTATGCTTGATCACAAAGGTTAAATTCTACAAAAATTCCACCCACTTAGCATGTTTATGATTCAATTTAGGTTGGCTATTTATAAATTGCAAAGAATCATTATCTGAATATAACACAACTCTTTGGGAATCAAGTAATGCCTCCATTTCTCTAGAGCTTGAAAAACAACATATAACTCCTTGCCATATGAGGATTACTTCTATTTTTCCTCATTTAAATTCTCACTGAAGTATGTTACTAGTCTCTGTTCTTGACCCTGAACAACCCCTACTGTTGTCCCAATAGCATCTGATTCTACTTGAAAAACCTTGTCAAAACTTGCTAAAGCAAGAATAGGCTTCTCAGTGATCTTCTTCTTCAACAATTTGAAGTTTCTATCAGTTGCTTCTATCCACTTGAAAGGTTGTCTACTTCCCCTCAAGGTGCCTATTATGGATACACAAATTTGACTAAAATTCTTGATGAATTTTCTATAAAAAATTTTTAGGCCATGAAAAATTCTTACCTCATATGCATTCCCTAGAGTTGGGAAATCCAGAATCACTCGCACCTTCTCCGTATCCATTTTAACCCTTCTTCTGAAACCATGAATTCGAAATAAATCATTTCTTTCTTAAGGAAACTACACTTTTTCAGATTTATCAGTAGCTTCTCTTTTTGCACGGTTTCCAACAACAATTTAAGATGTCTCAAATGTTCTTCTTTATTCTAACTAAAAATCAGAATGTCATCCATATACACTATGGAAAATATTCTAGTGTATTACTTCAAGACCTCACTCATAAATCCCATAAAAGTGATAGGTGCATTAGTAAGTCCAAATGGCATTACTAACCATGCATACATTCCATTGTTAGTCTTGAATGCAGTCTTCCATTCAGCCCCCTCTCTTATTCTTATTTGATGATAATCACTTTTCAATTCTATCTTTGAAAAATACTTTGAACCACTCAGACAATCAATCAAGTCTTCAATGCGGGGTAAGGGAAATCTATGCCTGATAGTTATCTTATTTATTGCTGAGAAGTTAGTGCACATACTATACACATTATCCTTCTTTGGGATAATCATAGTTGGTATTGCACATGGACTCAAACTTTATTCCACCAAACCTTTATCCAATAGCTCTTGCACCTACATTTTGATCTCTTTATTCTCTTGAAGAGTCTGTCTATAGCTTTCCTTATTAGGTAAAATTGCACCAGGTATTAAGTCAATATGATGACTAATACTTCTCATAATAGGTAAAGCATTTGTTAATTCATCCACAATAATATTAGCATAATCATCAAGCAATATTCTAACTTCAGTAGGAAAATCATCTAAATTTGTAGAAGTTAAAATTACCTTTAGTTTTCCAAAAAGGGAAAAATGTAGTTCTTCTTCTTTCTTGAATTCTTGTAGCAATTCCTTCCCATTCATCAACAAAATATTGGGTCTTGATGCTTCTTTGGTTTCTTCATCTTTCAAAGGTAACAATGTATGCTTTTATCCATCCTTTTCCATAGAGTAGGTGTTCTTCCTTCCATCATGGGAATATTTTTTGTCATATTTCCATGGCATCCTTAAGAGTATATGTCATACATCCATAGGAATTATATCACATAATACCACATATTTATAAGTACCAATTTGAAACTCCACATTTCACTGCTCATTTACCAAGTATTGATGTTCTTTCTGCAACCGTGACACTTTATAAGGAGTGGGATGTTTCATCCTCTTCAATCCTAAACTCCCTTGTGACTTTCACTTAGTCCTGAACAGACTCATTCTTTGGGTTGGTTCATGCACTTATTTTTTTGTTTTTACTAAAACTTTATTTATCATAAGACATTCTCCTTCCTCATGAGGATTATTCATCACTCCTTCCTCGTTGGGCTCTTCATGAGCCTCAACAATATTTTCATTTATCTGACCTATATGTTTATTCTCTGGGCACTACCATGACATGTGTACAATTTTTGCACATGTATAGCATTTCACTTCTATATTTTTGCCTCTTCCTCTAGCATTAAACCTACCTCCCCTGCATCCTCCGCTTTGGGGTGGTTAGATACTAGAACCTTCTCCCTCATCCCTAGAGGTATGAAACTTACCTCCTCCATTTGGACATCCTTTTACTCTTGCTATACTTCTCCCTTGACTCTTCTGGTTATGTTTTCTTAGTAGCTTATCTTCTACACTTGAGGCTTCCGGATAAGCATCTTCAACAATCTTCAAATTTAACAAACTGATCTCATATTGTATTTCATATCTTAGTCCATTTACATACCTGGTCACTCTTCCAATGTCCCAGTGTATATGTCCATCTCTAATGCTTAGTCTAAATAATTCTTCTGTATATTTGTTAACAGTCATACCCTTTTGTCTAATATTTTTAATTGTCTAATGAGAATTAACTGATAATCCTTAGGCATAAATTGAATTTTAATTTTATCTAACATATTATCCCAAGTTTTGATTATGGACTTAACTTTTCTTTCTCTATGGATCTAAAGTTCATCCCACCAAATGGCTGCATATCCTTTTAGTTTGGTAGCTGCATCTTTCGCCTTCTTCTTAACTTCAATTTATTCAAAATCAAAGTAATTTTCTACAGAATTGACGCAATCCATGAGTTATTCAAAATTTAAGTTACCTTCATACGTGGAAACTTCAACTTTAGTTTTGTTACTAGCTTTCACTAGCATCCTCAATACTTCTACTTCATCAACAATATCCTCTTTCTCTTCTTTAGAGGATTCTTCTTCATTGTTGGTATCCATAATCTCTGAATTTTTCCTCTCCATAGCCTCCATCCTATCTTGGAGTTTCCTCAATTCCCTTTGTGTGTATGTCTCCACAACTTTTCTTCCTCGATTACCTCCTACTATAACTCCATGTGCTCATCCTTTCCTTGATGGCATCTTTATCCAGAGCTGATACCAAAACTGATGCCAGGTAAGAGATAAAAGGCCTAGTTTGTCCAAATCATTAAGACCTCTTGGTTAAAATCTTATTCTTTGAAAAAATTTGAAATATTCCCGCAAATCTATTCCTTCCACGAGTCGCCTTTCTACAATTTCCTTTCCACAACAACATTTCTGCAAAATCCTTTCCACAAGACCCTTTCCATAATTGTGGGTATACTTTTTCCAAATTCCAGAAACTATCTTCCGTAATTATGCGGCCGCAACGTTCTTTTCACAATCTGGTTGTGGATTGTGGATTGCAGACATTCCTTTCAACTTTTACTGAAATGGAATTTTGCAATATCCTTCTAGAATTATTTTTCTACAACTTCTAAGAGCCTTCAGGATTTCACAGAACTTGTCTGAACCATACGATCTAATATCATTTTACCAAATTGCGGATCTATCAAAATTTCATATTTTTCAACTTAGACTATTACAGATGAATTGATCAGTGAACTAATCAATTCATTCCTATTTCATTGGTATGATCACATCTCCATATTAGTGGCTTCTGGGAATTCTTGACAAATTCACGTCATTCACTTATATACAGGGATATTTAACACATTCCTCGTTATTTAAAGAAGACATAGAAATGTACAAATATTAATGCATAGGCTACAACTATGTTATTCATTTCATCAACCATTCATGGATACACACACCTTCAATCACTCATTCACTCACACACTCATTCATACACTCATACATGATTATTACAGTTGACACTTAATATAAAACTCTATTGAACCTCTCAGATCCGAATAAGAAGGATTTGAACTACTAAGAAATAAATATACAACTAACCTATCCTCGATCAAGATTTTAGGAAACCAGTGGAAATTCACCCTTATTACATTCAAACTAATCCTATCGGTGAAACAAATAACTAAACTTATCCATCTAGAATTTATTACATCGAAGCATAAAAATATAATTCCTCGCTTATGCCGAAAAAATGGACTTCGACTCGATGCTCTTGCATCATACTCCATGGGAAAAAGAGAATTCTTCAATAGTTCTTCAGGGTTCACATTATACTTGGAAATATCCAGTTTAGTCATCCATGCTGCATCTTTAGATGGTTTTTCTTTCCACTTGACCAAATACAAATAATAATCTTTGTCCCTGGTCCTCTTTGAAATTATTTTGTCAAGGATAGCTTCAATTGATGGTTGTTATTTTTGAGGTAACTATCCTTTCCAATGTACAAATGGACCTTCTTCACCTAATACCATTTATTTTGGTTTAACACATGAACCTTTAAAAATATATAGATCTAAAACATTAAAAATTGGAGAAATTTTAAGATCAGAAGGAAGTTCTAATTCATATGCATTTGCAGAAAAATTCCTCAAAATTTTACAAGGCCCAATTTTCTTGAGTTTCAATTTATTGTAGTTTCCCTTAGTAAACCTCTCCTTTTTAATATAGGACATCACTAAATCTCCAACCTAAATATTAACTTCTCTTCTTTTCATGTATTCTCTTTGTTTATGCCTCCTAGCAATTTCCTGCAAATTCTTTTTAACATTTTCTTGTAGCTCATGCATACCAGATGCAAAATATTCATTGCCTGCACTCCTTTTTCCTTGTCCTCCCAAATTCTTAAGTTCATATACTCCTCTTGGGTGCATCCCATACACAATATGAAAAGGACTCATACCTTTACTCCTGTTAGGTGAATCATTGTAATCAAACTCAACTTGAGAAAGAGCTAAATCCCATTGTTTTGGATTCTCATAAACAAGAATTCTCAATATATTTCCTGAGCTCCTATTTACCACTTTAGTATGACCATCCGTATGAGGGTGATAAGCAAAGCTAAAACTAATATTGGTACCCAATTTCTTCCACAAATTTCTCCAAAAATCACCAATAAATTTAGTATCCTTGTCACACACAATGCTTAAAGGAAGACCATGTAACTTCACAATTTTTGAAAGGAACAATTTTGCAATATTTGTTGCATCATTGGTCTTATTACAAGCAATAAAATGATCCATTTTTTAAAATATATCCACTACTACATAAAAAAAATCATTTCCCCTATGAGTTCTAGGAAATCTCATAAAAATATCCATACTAATGGAATCCCAAGGACTATTTGGAATAGGTAGGGGTTAATATAGTACAGTATTTTGTTTCCTACCTTTGGCATGTTGACATATCCTTCATTTTTCAACAAACTTATTTACATCATGTTGCATTCCTGGCCAAAAATAAAAAGCACTCACATGAGAAAATGTTTTTTCCTATCCAAAATGACCTCACAAACCTCCAATGTGTTTCTCCTGTATCAGATTCTATCTCATAGAACATTTAGGAATACATAATTTACTATCACTGAACAACAATCCTTCTTGGAGCATGTAGTCCAACCATTAGATTCTATTGTGGACAACTAGATTTTCATAGGCTGCATATATACTCTTAAAATCCACATCCTCCTTATATATATTAACTAAATTTTCAAATCCCAAAGTACTAACCTTAATCAACTGTAGTACAAGATAAAATTTACTTTACTTAAGGAATCATGAACTTTATTATATTTTCCATTTGTATGCTTGATCACAAAGGTTATTTTTTGCAAAAATTACACCCACTTAGCATGTTTCTGATTCAATTTAGGTTGACTATTTATAAATTGAAAAGCATGATTATCTGAATATAACAAAAACTCTTTGGGAATCAAGTAATGCCTACATTTCTTGAGAGATTGCAAAACAACATATAACTCCTTGTCATATGAGGAATTCTTCTATCTTTCCTTGTTTAAATTCTCACTGAAGTATGCTACTGGTCTCTGTTGTTGACTCAGAACAACCTCTATTGTTGCCCCACTAGAATCTGTTTCTACTTGAAAAACCTTGTCAAAACTTGGCAAATCTATAATAGCCTTCTTAGTGATATTTTTCTTCAACAATTTGAAGCTTTTGTCAGTTTATTTTATCGACTTGAAAGGTTGTCTACTTCCCATGAAGGTGTCTATTATAAGTACACAATTTTGACTAAAATTATTGATGAATTTTCTATACAAAATTGCAAGGCCATGAAAACGTCTTACCTCATATTCATTCCTTGTACTTGGCCAATTCATAATCGCTTGCACCTTCTCTCTATCCATTTTTAACCCTTCATCCGAAACCATGAATCCGAAGTAAATTAATTATTTCTTCATGAAACTACACTTTTTCATAATTATCGACAACTTCTCTTTTTGCAGGGTTTCCAACAACAATTTAAGATGTCTCAAATGCTATTCTTTATTCTTACTGAAAATTAGAATGTCATCCAGATACACTATAACAAATTTTCCTGTCTATTCCTTCAATACCTCATTCATCAATATCATAAAAGTGCTAGGTGCATTAGTAATTCCAAATGGAATACTAACCATGAATAGAGTCCATTGTTAGTCTTGAATGCAATCTTCCATTCATCCCCTTCCCTTATTTTTATTTGATGATACCCAATTTTTAAGTCTATCTTCGAAAAATAATTTGAACCACCAATAGAATCCATCAAATCATTAATGCAAGGTAAGGGAAATATGTACCTGATAGTGATCTGATTGATTTATTGGGATTCATTGCACATACACCATTCACCATCCTTATTTGGGCTAATCAGAGTGGGTACTCCACAAGGAATCAAAATTTATTTCATTAAACCTTTATCCAATAGATCCTATACCTAATCTTTGATCTCTTGATTCTCTTGAGGAGTCAGTTTATAGGCTTCCTTATTAGGTAAACTTGCAACAGGTATTAAGTTAATATGATGACTAATACATCTCACGGGAGATAAATCATTTGGTAACTCGTCCACTGTAATATCAGCATAATGAACAAGAAAGATTCTAACTTCAGTAGGAAAACCATCTAAATTTGTAGGAGTTAAAATTACCTTTGTTTTTTCAACAAGGAAAAAATGCAGTTCTTCTTCTTTTTTGACTTCTTGTAACAATTCCTTCCCATTACTCAGCAAAATATTGGGTCTTGAACCTTCCTGGGTTGCTTCATTTTTAAAAGGTAACAATGTATTCTTTTTTCCATCCTTTTCCAGAGATGAAGTGTTATTCCTTCCATCATGGAAAACATTTATGTCATAATGACACTGCCTCCCTAACAGTATATGGTATACAACCATAGGAATTATATTACATAATACCACATATTTACATGTACCAATTTGAAACTCCACATTGCACTGCTCATTTACCAAGAACTGATGTCCTTTCTGAAACCAGGACACTTTATAAGGAGTGGTATGTTTCATCCTCTTCAATCCCAAATTACCTACCATCTTCGTGGAGACCAAATTATTTGTACTACCACTGTTAATAATAATTTTACAACACTTCCCTTGTGACTTGCACTTAGTCCTAAACAGACTCTTCCTCTCGGCTAGTTCATGCACTTCCTTTTTTGGTTTTACTAAAATTGTATTTATCATAAGAGATTTTCCTTCCTCAGGAGGATTATTCATCTCTTATTCCTCATTGGACTCTTCATGAGCCTCAACAATATTTGCATTTTTATGAGCTGTAGGTTTTTTTGGGGGGGACTCCCATGACGTGTGTTCAATTTCTCCAGATGTATATAATTTCACTTCTCTATTTTTTCCTCTTCCTCTAGCATTAAACTTGGCTCCCTTGAATCCTCCTCTTTGGGGTGGTTGGCTACTAGAAACTTCTGCCTCATACATAGAGGTCTAAACCTTACCTCCTCTATTTGGAGATCCTTTTCTTCTTGATGTACTTATCCCTCGACTCTTCTGGTTTTGTTTTCTTAGTAGCTTCTCTTCTACCCTTGAGGCTTCCTGATAAGCATATTCAACAGTATTCAAATTAAACAAACATATCTCATCTATATTTCATATCTTAGTCAATTTACATAACTGGCCACTCTTTCAATGTCCCCTTGTATCTGTCCAGCTCTAATGCTTAGCCTAAAGAATTATTCTGTATATTCTTTAACAGTCATACCCTTTTGTCTAAGATTCTGTAATTGTCTAATGAGAGTTAACTGATAATCCTTAGGAATAAATTGACTTTAATTTTATCTAACATCTTAGCCCAACTTTTGATTCTGAAATTACCTTTTCTTTCTCTATGGATATGAAGTTTATCCCACCAAATGGATGGATATCCTTTTAGTCTGGTCGCTGCATATTTATCCTTCTTCTTATCTTCAATTTCTTCAAAATCAAATTAATTTGATAGAGAATTGATCCATTCCATGAGTTCTTCAACATTCAAGTTACCTTCATACATGGGAACTTTAACTTTAGGCATGTTACTAGCTTTCACCAGCATCCTTGATACTTTTACTTCATCAGCAATCTCCTCTTTCTCTTCTTCAGAGGATTCATATTCATCACTAGTATCCATACTCTCTAATTTTTTCCTCGCCATAGCCTCCATCCTAGGTTGGACCTACCTCAATTCCCTTTGTGTGTCTATCTCAAATCTTGTCTTCCTCGACCACCTCCTACTAGAACTCCATGTGCTCGTCCTTACCTTGGTGGAATTTTTAACGAGTTATGATACCAAAACCAATTCTAGGTAAGATATAGAAGGTCTAGTTTTTCCAATTCAGCAAGATCTGCTGGTTAAAATCTTCTTCACTAGAAAATTTTGACAAATTCCCGCAAATTTATTCCTTCTACAAGTCTCCTTCCCGTAATTTCCTTTCCACAATAGCCTTTCCACAACATCCTTTCCACAATACCCTTTCCAAAATTGTGGATTGTGGATTGCAGTTATACTTTTCCCAAATTCCAAAAACCAACTTCAGCAATTTTTTGGCCACAACGTTCTTTCCGCACTCTAGTTGCGGATTGCGGATTATGGACATTTCTTTCAAATTTTACCAAAGAAGGACTTCTGTAATATCTTTATGCAACTCTTTTTCTGCAACTTCTGAGAGTCGCTGATCTTTTTGGGGAACTTATATTAACCATGTGATCTAAAATCATTTTAAACCAAATTACAGATCTATCTAAATTTCATATTTTTCAAATCAGACTGTCACAGACGAATTGATCAGTGAAACAATCAATTCATTCATGTTTCATTCATATGAACACATATATATCTTAGGGGATTTTGATAATTCTTAACAAATTCACATCATTCACTTAAATACGGGGAGATTTAACACATTCCTGGTTATTGAAAGAAGACATAGAAATTCACCAAATATTCACGCACTAGCTACAACTTTTTTTTTCATTTCATCAAACATTCCTTCATACACACACCATCACTAAATCATTCACTCAAACACTCATACATACACTAATACAAGATTATTACATTCGACACATAATATAGAAATGTGTCAAACATGTCATATCCAAATAAGCAGGATATAAACTCCTAAGAAATAAATCTACAACTAACCTATCCTCGAAAAAGATTTGAGGACATCAAAGGAAAATCAACCTTATTACATTCAAACTAATCCTATCTATGAAACAAACAACTAATCTTATCCTCCTAGAATTGATTAGATGGAGGCATAAAAATAGCATTCCTTGCATATGCAGAAAACATAGGACTTTGACTCGATGCTCCTACATCAAATAGTGTATTTTTTATGTCCATGTCTCTAGCAGTGCGTTTGTATATTAATGTATTAAAAAGTTGTTTTGAATGGAGGTTTTCAATTTTTTTAGCTACCTAGTGGTTTATGAAATCTTACAGTTGGAACTTCCTCATATGGTGATGAAAAAACTTTCGGTTTTGGTATGGAACACTTATGAACTATATAGTTTTGCTTGATGTATAGGGATTTGTTGGTTTTCTTGAGATGCGCCACCTCCCCCTCATCTTGTGAGGGTTGTTTCTTTCTTTTCTTGGTTGCAGTTACTATTTGAAGTGATTTGTGACCCTTCATCTACTAGCTAGGGTGTTGTAGAACCTAGTCGTGACATGTGTGCTTCCTTTTGGGATAAGCTATGACCTCTGTGATTCTCCTGGACTGAGACTTGACCTGTTAGGGTTTCCTGGAATAATAAGTGACATGTGTTCTACCTTTTGGGATATTTCATGACCTATGTGTTGTTCTTGGAACTGATCCGTGATCCCTTGTTGCACTATAAGGCTAGGTGTGACCTCTTTAAGGGTTGATAAGTTTGAACCGCTACCTCCTAAGCTACCTTGTGACCTTCTTGGTGATTCCTAAACTGAACTATGACCTTCTTGGGGATGAATCGACTAAAATGTTACTTTTATGAACTTTCTTGAGTAATATGCGAGTTGTTTGGGCCTGCTAAAACAAACCATAACTCTGTTTAAGTGGACTAAGATCTATGCTACAATGTTTGAATGTTTAGGTCTACATGAAGTAAATCGTGTCCTTCTTGGGGATGGCTGGACTAAATTGTTACTTTCTTGAACTTACTTGAGCAGGTTATGAGTTGTATGGGGATGCTAGAAGAAACCATAACACTGTTTGAGTGGACTAAGATATCTGACACACTATTTGAGTGTTTGGGTCCTCTTGAAGTTAGTGGTGACCTTCTTGGGGATGAATGGACTAAACCGTGACTTTCTTGAACTTGCTTAAGTAGGATGTGAGTTGTTTGGGGATTCTAAAAGAAACCATAACCTTGTTTGGGTGGACTAAGATCTTTGTTGCATTGTTTGAGTGTTTGGGTATGCTTGAAGTCAACTGTGAACTTCTTGGGGATGGATGGACTAAATCATGACTTTTTTCAACTTTCTTGAGCAAGTTGTGAGTTGTATGGTGCCACTAGATGTTAGTTTTTCAACATTCAAGCTAGAATTATGTTAGTATCTTTAACTGAGATAACAACAAGTACATCAATCAAACACAAGAGACAATGAACACAGTGTTTTCCTCAGGGAAACCATAAATGGAGAAAACCCCGCAACTTCCTCAAAGATAGAATCAACACAAAATGGAAAACCACAAAATAGTAAGATGCTCTCTTGACAGTAGTAACCTTATTCTTGTGTAGCCCCAGTGTCTTCTCCTTCCTCAACTATGTGCTACACTTGAGTGTGTTTGTGATGTGTGCTAAATAGAGAGTCCAGCTCTCTATTTATACTAATCCCGGCATGACTAAAACCCTACTAGGGCTGACCTCTCCTAGGAGAGTCTAATAACCCTAGTTCCCTGGAACTGTGGGGACTTTAACCCTTAGACAATAGGAGGGTTACCCACAATGACTTGACATGACTTGTTTACATTATTGATTCTCCCAATTGAAACATCGGGGCATGAAATAACATGATAAAATCCTGGAATAAACATCGGGTTACAATATATAAGAAATACACGTGAATACATTCTAAAGTTACAATTACATCAACACTCCCTGTTAACTAGGAAGGTATTCTCTCGACACAATTTTCATCACTTGTCTTCTTCTCTGGATCTTCTCGTCATTTGCATCTCCAAGTCATCTTCATCTTCAAGTCTTCTTTATCTTCATTCCATCTTCTTTTCTGGATCTGGATCATCACTGGATCTGGATCATCATCACTGGATCTGGATCATCACTTGATCTGGATCATCATCACTAGACATCATCACTTGATCTAGATCATCACTACTGGATCTGGATCATCACTCGATCTAGATCATCACTGCTGGATCTAGATCATCACTCGATCTGGATCTCTTGGAGTCATCATAATTGGATCTAGATCATAGCTAGATCTGGATCTCCTCTGGTCATCATCATATGTGCTATCTCATGATTCTTATTGTCATAGGAAGTTCTACAGAGCCATCCTTCTTTCATGCTGGGTGTATACCTACCTCCTTGTAGGTCTTTGGTAACCCTTACATCTAACCTACTCATCAGAATGGCTAGCACTCACATCTGACCTGCTCATCAGAAAGGTGGTAGCCCTTACATCTATGTAGGAGCTCATCCTACATCAGAATGGCCAGCACTCACATTTGACCTGCTTGTCAGAATGGAGGTAGCCCTTACATCTGACCTACTCATCAGAATGTCCATAGATGTTAGCACTCTATCTGACATGGAAGGAACCAATCATCTCACCATGATAGAATGGCTCAGCCCTTACATCTGACCTGCTTGTTAGAATGGCTATGGGACTCATCACTTTCCCTTGGAGGAAACCTCTATCTGGAGAACACCAAAATTCTCCCTGAAGTACTTGAACTTCACTCTAGCCAATGGATTCATCAACACATCAGCTATCTATTCCTCCGTCGCAACATACTGGAGCTTCACTGCTCCCCTCTGCACCATATCCCTGATATAGTGATACTTGATCTTGATATGCTTCAACTTGTCATGGAACACTAGATTCTCTAACAACTTCATGCAACGCTGGTTGTCACAATGTATACAAGTAGCATCCATCTGGAGATCAAATAAATAAGACAGTAGATTCCGTAGCCATACTGCCTCAAAACTAGCTAAACATGATACGACATACTTTGCTTCAGCTGTACTCAGTTCCACATAGGATTGCTTCCTTCTAAACCAGGAGATCACACCTGATCCCATACTGAAGCAACACCCTAAAGTGCTCTTCCTATCGATGGAACTGCATACCTAGTATGAATCAACATAACCCTCCAGTTTAATCTTATGATTCACATTTTACTTGAGCCCATAATCAACTGTACCCCTCAAGTACCTCAGAATGTGCTTTACAACAATCAAGTGCACATTTCTTAGATCTGTCAAGAACTGGCTCAAGGTGTTCATAGCAAAGCAAATGTCTGGTCTCTTGTTCATTAGGTACATAAAGGACTCAATCATCTGACGATACATCATAGCATCAACCGTCTCTGATGAAGCATCACTCAATAGTTTCAAGTTCAATGCCATAGGTGCGGCCATAGCCTTGCAGTCCATCATCCCAAACCTCTTCAGGATCTCTACTGCATACTTCCCTTGTCCAAGGAAGATTCCATCTGCACTCTACCACACCTCCATACCTAGAAAATAATGCATCATACCCAAGTCCTTCATCTTGAACTCGGCATCAAGATTTCTCTTCGTATTAGCAATCAACCCATCCATACTTGTCACAAACAGATCATCTACATATAATAGAAGCATCACTGGATTGCCATATTCAACCTTGTAGTAAAGGTTGGAATCTTCTTTACTCTTGGTAAAGCCCAAATTGGATAGAAAGCTGTCAATTCTTCTGTACCATGTCCTGGGTGCCTATTTCAAACCATACATGGCTTTATTCAATCTGTACACATGAGACTTACTATCATATGTATCAAAAGCGAGTGGTTGTTCTACATACACTTCCTCTTCCACTACACCATTCAAGAAAGCAGTCTTGACATCCATCTGGTGTATCTTCCATTTCATTACTGCAGCTAGAGAAAGTACTGATCTGATGGAAGTGTATCTGGCTATAGGTGCAAAGGTTTCTTCATAGTCTATTCCTTCTTTCTGGGAGAAACCCCGAGCCACAAATCTTGCCTTATATTTTTAAATGCTATTGTCTACAGCATGCTTGATCTTGTAGATCCATTTGTAAGTTACAACTAACTTCCCTTCTGGTCTTGGGACAACATCCCAAACATCATTATTCATGATCAATTGGTATTCTTCAATCATAGCATCGTTCCATTATTTCCGTTCTGTCGCTTCTTCATAACTGGAAGGTTCTTTATCAATGAAATCACATTGTAATGCTACATACCTGGAGCAGGATCTGGTCCTCTTTCTTTCTCTATGATTCTCTTCTGGAGCCCCATATCTTTTTGTAACTTGGATAAGTTCTTGTACCCAAGCAGGTTTCCTCTTATGAGGATTCTTCTCCAGAGGTGGATCTACAAGTCTTTGTGGTTCTTCAAATTCTTGATCTTCTTCTTGAGCTTCTTCATTCATGGTTGTATCATGAACTCTGGGTGCTTCTGCTTCTTCGGATTCTTCAGAAGGTTTCTTTCTGGATTTGTTGTAAGCTATATCTTCATCAAATGTCACATCCCTACTGATGTCAATCTTCTTGAATCCTGGGAAGTATATTCTGTAAGCCTTCGATATTTCAGAGTATCCCACAAATATACCCTTCTTTCCTGAAGGATCTAATTTAGTCTTCTTTTCTTTTGGAATGTGTATGTACACTGGACAACTAAATATTCTGAGATGGCTGACTTCTGGTTTCTTGCCGGAGAAGACTTCTTTAGGAGTCTTGTTATCGAGTACTCTATGTGGAGTACGGTTCTGTACATACACTGATGTTCGAGTAGCTTCCACCCAAAGATGCATAGGAAGGTCTTGATCATGAAGCATTACTCTTGCAGCTTCCATGATAATTCTATTCTTCCTTTTTGCAATCCCATTCTGTTTTGGATTATAAGGAGTGGACAACTCCCTCTTAATCCCTGATTCTTTGCATAGCTCTTTGAATTCATTTGAAGTGAATTCTTCGCCATTATCTGATCGAAAAGTCTTTATCTTCTTTTAAGTGTGATTCTCAATCAAGGCTTTGAATTCCTTGAACTTGCTGAATACTTCATCTTTGTTCTTCATGAAGTAAACCCATGTATTCCTAGAAAAGTCATCAATAAAAGAAAAATAATATGCATACCCACTTAGTGAGTTTGATGACATAGGACTTCATACATCGGAGTGGATGATTTCCAAGATTCCTTTTGCTTTGCTTTCGCTGCTTGGAAATGTATTTTTTGTATTCTTCCCTTTCACACATCCTTTGCAGACCCCATCATGTTTTTCTTGGATTTTTGGAAGACCTTCAACAGCTTTGCTTGCAATAGGTAGTTCTCTATAATGCACATGTGCAAGCCTTTTATGCCAAAGTTCACTTGGCTCTACTATGTCATGGACCAAGGCTTGTTCTGGATTACCCTTTAATTTGTACAAACCTCCTTCCTGTTCACCAATCACTATTGCATCATCAATAGTATTTTATATTGGCCACATGATGATTTGACCATATATGAATGAAACCCACATTCCTTTGGCATCTAATGCTGATATGGAGAGGAGGTTCTTCTTGAGTCTTGGTACAAAAAATACTTCCTTCATTGTCAGAGACTTTCCAGCGTCTAGCTTATAGGAAGATTCCCCACTACCTTGTATTGGATATTGGTAATCATCTCCTAGCTTCACCTTGTGAGGTGATTCATGTTCCTTCCTGCTACTGAACTTGACTAACTTCTTTCTAGCACAGATTCCTTGGATGAAAGAATAGGGAGGCCATTCAAGGTAGTCATCACAATCTCTGCATTTTCCACTTCTTCATCAACTGCTTCTAGTTGTTCCTTGATCTGAGAAACTCTTGTGAAGTAATACTGGATTGTTTCTGCATTCTGAATCTTCACATTCTTCAGTTGGTTTCTCAGAGTCATCTTCTGCTTTATGTTCTTCACTTCAAACAATTTGGTTAGGGAATCAAACATAGCTTTAGGTGTCTTTAGGGAGGACACTTGTGGTATGAGATGATCCTTGATAGAATCAGGAATGATTCTCTTTTCCATAACCAACTTCTTCTTATGCAAGGCCTTAGCCTCATCTCCCTCTGGAACTAGAACCTCCTCATGTATGTAGGAGTCTAACTCATTCTCTTCCAGGACCAGGGAGATCATGTACTTCCAAGCTCAAAAGTTATTACCTCCCTCAATATTTTCATCAAGCTTGGTATTATGAGACATCTTAACTGAGAACCTCAAAATGGAAATACAAAAGATTTTAGATCTTTCCAGGTCAAGATGTCGGATCTAAATTTTGAGCTGAAATTCTGCAAAGTTGGTTCAGGAGAAAATTAGGGTTTTTCTTTTCCAAAGTTCCGTCCAACCAAATGCTTTGAAATTGATCCCTAACTTCAATTTTGGGGAGGAGATCAATCCAGGCCTAGGCTCACTGAAAAATCCCTCTTCTGTGAAAATCCCTAATTTCTGGCAGTAGTGTCAGGTCCAAAACTAAAAAACCTTAGAATTGGATTCTGCTTCGACATAAAGATGCACCCTAAGGAGGAGAGTTATTCCACCTTAATTTTGATGAAAATATGTTGAGAGAGATCCACAAAGTAGGAAGCCCTAGTTCCCGTAGCTGCACAATGTCTTCTTCTCAGGATAGCTCTGATACCATGTTATTTTTTCAACATTCAAGCTAGCATTATGTTAGGATCTTTAACTGAGAGAAAAACAAGTACAACAATCAAACATAAGAGACAATGAACACAATTTTTTCCTCGGGGAAACCATAAATGGAGAAAACCCTACAACTTCCTCAGAGATATAATCAGCACAAAAGGTAAAACCACAAAATAGTAAGATGCTCTCTCGACAGCATTAACCTTCTTCTTGTCTAGCCCCAGTGTCTTCTCCTTCCTCAACTATGCGCTACAATTGAGTGTGTTTGTGATGTGTGCTAAATAGAGAATCCATCTCTCTATTTATACTAATCCTGGCATGACTAAAACCCTACTAGGTCCGACCTCTCCTAGGAGAGTCTAATAACCCTAGTGCCTCAGAACTGTGGGGACTTTAACCCTTAGACAATAGGAGGGTTACCCACAATTACTTGGCATGAATTTTTTACATTATTGATTTTCCCAATCAGAACATTGGGGCATGACATAACATGATAACATCTTGGAATAAACATCGGGTTACAATAGATAAGAAATACAAGTGAATACATTCCAAAGTTACAATTACATCAACACTAGAAAAAACCACAACCCTGTTTCAGTGGAATAATATCTCTGCTGCATTGTTTGAGTATTTAATTCTGCTTGAAGTCAACCATGAACTTCTTGGGGATCAATGGAATAAACAGCCACTTTCCTGAACTTGCTTGAGTAGGATGTGAGTTGTTTGGGGCTACTAGAAGAAACCATAACCTTGTTTGAGTGGAATAAGATCTATGCTACATTGTTTGAGTGTTTGGGTCTTCTTGAAGTCAACCATGACCTTCAAGGGGATGGATGGACTAAACCATGAATTTCCTAAACTTGCTTGAGTAGGATGTGAGTTATATGGGGTTTCCAGAAGAAACCATAACCCTGTTTGAGTGGACCAATATCTCTGATGCACTATTTGAGTGTTAAGGTCTGCTTGAATTGAATCGTGACCTTTTTGGGCATAGTTGGACTAAACCGTGACTTGCCTAAACTTCCTTGAGCAGGTTGTGAGATGTTTGGGGCTGATAGCAGAAACCATAACCTTGTTTGAGTGGACTAAGATATCTGCTGCATTGTTTGAGTGTTTGGGTTTGCTATAATTCAATTGTGACCTTAGTAGGGTTGGATGGGCAAAGCCATGACTTGTGTGAACTAGCTTTAGCAGGTTGTGAGTTGTTTGGGGATGCTAGAAGAAACCATAACCCTGTTTGAGTGTACTAAGGTCTATGCTACAGGGTTTGATTGTTTGGGTCTTCTTGAATTCAAACATGACCTTCTTGGGGATGGATGCACTAAATCTCTACTTTCCTGAACTTACTTGAGAAGGATGTGAGTTCTATGGAGATGCTAGAAGAAACCATGACCTTGTTTTAGTGGACTAAGATCTATGTTTCACTATTTGAGTGTTTGGGTTTTTGTGAATTGGACCGTGACCTTATTGGGGATGGTGGAACTAAACCATGATTTTCCTTAACTTTCTTGAGCATGATGCGAGTTGTTTGGGGATGCTAAAAGAGACCATCACCCTTTTTGAGTGGACTAATATCTCTGCTTCATTGTTTGAGTGTTTGGGTCTACTTGAAGTTAATTGTGACCTTATTGGGGATGGTTAGACTAAATTGTGACTTGGATAAAATTGCTTGAGCAGGCTCTACATTGTATGGGGCTGCTAGAAGAAACCATAACCTTGCTTAAGTGGACTAAGAAATATGTTGCACTGTTTGAGTGTTTGGGTCTACTTGAAGTCAATCGTGACCTTCTTAGGGATGACTAGAGTAAGCCAAGACTTTCCTGAACTTGGTTGAGAAGGATTTGGGTTGTTTGGGGATGCTAGAAGAAAACATAACCCTATCTGACTGCACTAGGATATTTGTTTCACTATTTGAATGTTTGGGTCTCCTTGAAGTCAACCGTGACATTTTTGGGGATGGTTGGACTAAACTGTGACTTTCCTAATCTTGCTTGAGTAGGTTATGTGTTCTATGGGGATCTAGAAGAAACCATAACCCTGTTTGAGTGGACTAAGATCTCTATTGCACTGTTTGAGTGTTTGGGTTTGCTTGAACTGAACCGTGACCTTCTTGGGGATGGTTGGACTAAACTATGACTTCCCTTAACTTGATTGAGTAGGTTGTGAGTTATTTAGGGATGCTACAAGAAGCCGTAACTCTGTTTGAGTGAACTGAGATCTCTTATGCATTGCTTAAGTGTTTCGGTTTGCTTGAATTCAATTGTGACCTTCTTGGGGATGGATGGACAAAATTTTGACTTGCTTGAGGAGGCTGTGATTTGTTCGGGGATACTAGAAGAAACCATAACCCTATTTGAGTGGACTAAAATCTATCCTCGGCCTATTAAGGTTGTTTCTTTCTTGTCTTGGTTGATGCTTCTATTTGAAGTGGGTTTTGACCCTTCATCTTCCTACTAGGGTGTTGTAGAAACTAGACATGACCTATTTTCTTCCTATTGGCATGATCTGTGATCTTTTTTATGCTCTTGGACTTATCCTTCACATGTTAGGGTTGAATTGAATAATTTGTGACCTGTGTGCTACCTTTTAGTCTAGGTTGTGACCTGTGTATTGTTCATGTAGTTGATTTGTGACCTCCTGTTGGAATGTTAGGTTGGGTGTGACCTCTATGACTACTAATAAGTATGAAGCGTTACCTCCTAATTTGGGTTGTGACCTTCTTGGTGCTTCCTTAACTGAAACCTGAAAAGCCAATACAGGAACAAAGGACATAGCCAAGAGAGAGGATAAATTCAATTGATGTAGGTTTAGTCAACTATAGTAGCAATCAATGGAACCCAGTCGATAAGGAAACCCCAATTACTGGAGCAGTATACTAGGAAACAACAATCCATAAAATATCAGGTAATGATGACATTCCACACACAAACCACAACTCTGTTTGTAGCCCATGAAAATCCCATGGATTTATTATAGCTTAACACATTGAAACATTACAGTAGAGATATTAGTCCACTCAATTATGAATCGTGACCTCCTAATCTAGATTGTGACCTTATTGGTGCTTTCAAAACATAACCGTGACTTTCTTGGATCTGCTTGAACTAAACCATGACCTTTTTGGGGCTGCTTGAACTAAATCGTGACCTGTTTGAAAAAATATTTATGAGTATAAGGAAGGTTTCAATTCTCCTAGTAGGTTATCTTATTTGTTTTCCTTATACTTTGATTTATATTTATTATTTATATTATTTATTGTCTTTGTATGCTTTCAACTTTAACACAAGGACCTTTAGGAGTGTTAAAGTTGAAACAGATGAAAATTATTCTTTAAAGTTTAAACTTATCTCGTCTATTTACCAATATATGATTTTGTTTCTATTATTGTTTTAATTCATTAAAATATAATCTCTTAAATGTTTCTTTTTCTAACCCTAACCTAACACAAATCTCCACAACCTATTTATGGAATCATGTTTAGCATTATACTTATTTTCATTGGGAATAGGAAAAGATCAGGGAATGCCTTCTTCTTGTGGTTCTTATTAGCAATAGGTTGAAATATTCTCTCACATACCATTAAGTCATAGTCATTGTAATGCAAAAAATTATTTATGTTGATGGAAAAGTTAGAGAAAACAAACGCTATCCTATAGGGTTTATGGGTGAGAGCATTTGTGACCTGAGCATGTAGAATTTGGATATGCAAATCATTATTTCCACAAGTGTAGAAGATGTATTCAATTTATTTTATAATGTGAGATTTTGTTCATGACATGTTGTGTTATGTCATCCATATTTTTTGTTGATTAATGCATGGTTATTTAATTAGACATGTATATGAACATGAAAATGCACATTTATGGTCTTGACCACTCTACACCAGTTGGAACAGGAAAGAGGGATAGAAAACCTAGATGTGTATGAGGATTTGAAGTCAGGATGCTGCGAAAGAAGCAAACTTTATTTCTTGCTTGAATGATGGGAATGCAAACTTTGATGGTCTAAGAAGCACAAATAATTCAAGCAGAACAAGTGATGTTATTTGGATATTATTCTTTGTTTTTATAACTATTAATGTATTATCTTTATACAGTTCATGTTTTTACTTATAATGTTATTCTTGACTTTAAAATATAGACATATTTTTGGTTTTATAGATTCTTGTTTCCTTCTCTTCAAGTGGTTTTCTTGGTATAATTTCTTACCATATCTAATGTGCTCATTTCATAGACTACATGGGAGCATGTTTCAAAAATGTTGGATAACTTTCAACTTTCTTTCAGGTAGAAACATTTGGCACCGGATTGTTGAAGATTCCATTGCTAGAATATTGGTTTATTCATCAACATAGTTTTATCTAGGATATGTAGGAGAACTAGTAAGCCTTTTACCTCAGTCAAATTTAGTTCAGGTATCTCCTTGGGCTGCATGTATGGAAAGTTATGCACTCACAGTTTCACTTAGAAATGTTCTTATTGCAACACCTTCTTTGAAGTATTTTCAGGTCCTGCTTCGAGGTATTGTCAAGTATTTTGGTGCAAAATTTAATTTTGGAAGGAATATAAATTTCCTGTATATCAAAAGTATGAATTTTAAAACAACACCTTATTTTTATTAAGTTTCATAGATCATATTGTTTCTTGTAAGTTTAAGGTTGTTTGCTTGATCTAGTTTCTTGTAAGTTTGATGTGGTATGGACCTTACTTATACGGTGATGATAAAACGTAATGTTGTGGTATGGAATATTTGTGGACTATATACCTTGAGAGAGAATATAATAGTTTGACTCCTTGGTATTTTGCGTAAAATAGTTGTTTACCCACCTTGATTGTACACCTTGGTCCTATGGGTAAAAGGGTTATTCTCCCACCTTGATTGAAACACCTTGGTATTATTGGTGTATGGGTTGTTTTCCCACTTTGTTATCACTCCTTGTGTTAACTTGTGATGCTATGTTGAAACTGAATTGGTATTTATGATAGTTCTCAATAGTAGTGTTTTTCCTTAACCCTTTTGTTATGTTTTCTATGGGTGTGACCTTGTAACATTTCCAAACAACTCACAAATTTCTCAAGCAAGTTCATACATGTCATAGTTTAGTCCAGGTGACCCCAAGAAGGTCATATTTCTGTTCAAGCATACCCAAGAAGGTCATGGTTTAGTCTAGGAAAACCCAAAAGGTAGATTTGTACTAAACTAAGAAGGAGAGGTAGATTTGTACTAACCTAAGAAGGAGAGGTAGATTTCTATTGTGATGTTGTAGAATCCCCCACATGCCTCTTCTAGAACCTTCATGTTCTATGAATTGTTGTGTTTTTATCCATTAGTACAAGTCTAAATATATAGCTCTAAACTTTCCAAACCCCAAAATGCATTTCCATTTGGAGAGAGTTATTAAATTCCCTAAACATCGATTTCATACCCCCATTCAACCGGTGTAATGGCCTCTCATATTCAAAGAAACCCCCTCCCCTCCCTCTATAGCCAAAAATTTAGTTTGAATTAAGGGTTTTATGATCAAAACACAAACCCTGGTAATGTATAAACTCCATTGGAATTGAATAATGACCAGTCAATGTGAATAATATAAACTCCGCTCTATCTGCATACTCGTCGGTGGAATTGTTGATCCCATATTTGTTATCATTTTTGGTAGTTAAATTACTCATTTAAATATATGTTTTATTATCTTTTTGCATATTTTATGTCACGCGGATCACTATTTGGCCCAGGTATGAATGTATTTAAGGTTCATAAAATCCATTTATTATTATCATTTTATGATTTTATTGATTAAAATTGGCATTATTGAAGCACATATGATATATTAATTGATATGTACATTTGTTTGTAGGTTATATAGTATTTTTGGATGAATTAACAACAAGAACACATTTAGCTTGCCATGTGCACATCACATCCAGCTCATCATCCAACTCGTTGTGTGATATTCATTGGTAGGTTTCCAGGAATTTAAATATTGTTACTACAAACCATAGTCCTTAAGCACACTAGAAAATAGACATCGCATTTGTCCTATATCTGCAGCCAACATATCCAGGTCATTGTTCAGCTTTTCGTCCAGATCGCTAACCAGACTATGCGCTATTGAGAATTGATTTCAGGAATTAAAATGATTGAAACAACCCGCGGACTATTTATTGTCCATGCATTCGGGTAATGAAGCTCTCATTCTAGATGATCCGCCAGCCTGAAGCCTCCTTCGTTGACACCTCACCAACAGTCCACGCTTTGGGTTGATGTATTAGCCCGCGTTCTAGAAGACTCGCCTCCATGCGCTCTCCTTTTTCCAACACCACTCCACCAGCTGCGCTAAGGAAGGAGCTATGTGCCACATCACACACATTGAAGAGAACCGTTCACGCTGAAGAAGGAGCTTGTGCATTACACCGTCCAATGAAGAGAGCCGACCTACATTAAAGGAGGAATATCTTGTGTGTAGGAATTTTAGTAGTTAAATGCCTTTATGGTTGACTAAATATTGATAGCATTCGACCACTAAAGGGTCGACTTGCTCATCCCTATAAACATTGTATATAAACACCTCCATGTGCAGAGTTAGAGAGTTGATGAATTCATTTGTTAGACAATCATTTTTGAAGAGAAGAGTTATGTAATTCTGTTCCTCATTTTAATAGAGTCATATCCTTTGTCTTTTATGATTGCGTTTGAGTAAGCATTAGCCAGGAAACACCCCTGATTACTGAGAGGGCCCCTCATCAACCAAAGGTTCATTCTTTTGTGTAATTTTGTTCTTTTCTTTCTGTTATGGCTAGTTTAGTTTGTTTTCATTAGATTGTTGTAAATGTTTATCTCATTTATTGCTTGTAATGCAATTTTATTTCTGAAATTTAAATAGTTAACTACACGCATAGTTCGCTTTCAAATTTACTTTCTGTCCTTTCATTTCTAGTTTATGGTTTAGTATTTGCAATTAGATAGAATAGAATTTCATTTCTGTTTATTTCCTTTCTGTTCCAAGTTTATGCAATTTGAATTTCAGTTTGTTTATTAATATATAATGATTTATTTTATGAATTTGTTTAAAGTTCAGTTAATTGTTTAATTTGATTAATAAATAGGTTTATTTACTGCCTTTATGCATTGTATTTACATGTGCATTAATTCAGCCGAAGATTAGATCATTTAGGTTAATTTTTGTTATTTTAATTGTGCAGACTGTCATTCATACATCCTATTTAAACTGTCATTCAGTCACCCCTTTTAGACCCCAGTTCAGTTTGTCATTCAGCTCACTATTTTGTTTTTAGTGTTTTTAATGTGTTTTGACATTGTTTTAAGTTTTGATTCTTTAGTATTTGAAGTATGATTTGACTGTAATAGTTAAAGGATAGTTTTATTTTACATTAAAGTTAATTTGAATTGTTTTATGTTATTTATTAAAAGTTATCTTACTCCTTTTCACCTTAAATATGTTTTGGGCTATTTTATGTTTTGTTTATGATTTATTTTTACTGTTGTATTGTTTTGTATTTTTGGAATAATTTATCTGTTTGCATGTGAAATTCAGTACTACATGTGTTATCCTTAGTATGTTTTTAGGTTGTTCTTTTTTCATTGTGTGATTACTAAAAGAGACTTGTAGAACATAATTCAAAGACATTCCTATTAAGTTTTTCTACTTGTTTTGTTTTATTAATTTTTCTTTATTAAGTTTTCTACTTGTTTATGAATTAGGTCTTCCTTTCATCCTAGTTTCCCATTTAAAGATTAGTTGTTGATGGTATATTTTTCCGGTTTAAAGTTATTTTCTTATGGAATAAATTATTGATTATTTAGTTTAGTATTATGTTCTGGTTTAATTACTTTAATAATTGAATTCTTAGGAGTTTGACTTGGTTTTTCATTTTGAAAGATATTTCAATCTTTTGTTTGTTAAAATATTTACACGACACCCTCTACCTTCACATATATTTTGTATCAACTCTAATCCTACCAACCCCAGTCGATAATTAAATATTAGGTGAATTAATCTAGATGATATAACATCCAACATTTTTGGCGTTGTTGTTGGGTAGTTGTTTTGTAAGGTATAATAGATAGAATTCCATATCAAGCTTAGCAATAGGCTGGTGGTGGGGGAGCAACAAGATGATAGGTAAGAACCTACGCATCTATTATAACAGGTGCCCCCAAATGCAACAATAGTAGTAGGATAGGTTTTCTTTTATTTAAAGTTTTTCATGAGCAAAATTAGAGACCCTCGGGTAGATTTGTTAAAATAGGAAAATTTAATGAAATTCCTACTAACTTTCACAGTGGACGTAGTACCCCAACTACTAACTCAGCAAAAAAGTATCGAAATATGCCTATAGGAAGTAGTTCTACCCAGAAACCTAAGGATACTCTCTTAGAATATCTTACCAAGGAAGGCATAGAAGGAGAAGGACCCTTGGCAGGAGGTCCTAAGGACCTAATTTCTAAGGATATTCAAGAGGATTAGCCACTAGAAATCCCTAATGCTCCACTATTCTTGAATCCAAATAATACAACCTTTTCACTAGTAGGAGATCCAAATTTCGTTGACTTTGTTGATCCTGCCCAAGTAAAAGCTCTCTTTGGAAGCTCTGTAGATCCAATTATCTCACAAATTGAAACATCCACAGTAGATCCTACTATCCCTTTAGGATTAAATAAAAATACAGTTGATCAGAGGAATATCTCTCCCCAAAAAGAATGTTGGGACGCCCCATTGTTACCTCAAAAGGAGCCTCCTAGGTATATATTTACGTTAAAAACCTAGCCTAAATGGAGAGACAAAAAGAGAACAAAGATCATGATGAAGTTGGAAATGAAGAAGGAGAAGGGGAAAATTGAACTGAGGCTACCTTTGGGTTCCCTATTTTAGACACTAAATAGGATGTAACTATGAAGAACATCCCTCCTTCCTCACCTACTTTCTATGGAAAAAATAATGACGACCCGGACACATTTTTGTTCGTGTTCGATATCCTTTGTAGGAGCTATAATTATCTACAAGATGCTCATAAATTAAAACTCTTTCCCACTACAGTAAAAGATTCTTCCTTGAGATGGTTCATGGGATTAGGTGAATTCACTATCAGGACTTGGGATGATATGAAAACCTCCTTCTTATGAAAATATCAAGAGTATTGCAAACCTAAGGACTCCTGACATGATATATTCAAGATACAACAACTTGAATATGAGATCCTAGAGGATTATCTCGAAAGGTTCGTTTGTACATTACATAAATCAAAATATAATGACCTCCGAGAAGATGCAAAATGTACACTTTTTCTTAAGGGGATCTCTGAGGAATTATTAGAAAGTATTAATCTCATGGAAGCTGCTGATATTTCTCACAAAACCTTTGCACAAATCAGTGATATGTGTAAAAAATATTCTATAAGTAGGGGGAAAGTTGGGAAAAAGTTTTGAGAGCCTTATAATAGAAATATAAGAGGAAACATTCCTAGTTCAGGTGGAGTTACAAGGCTAGAGTTAGGAAACCTATTGGAGAATTTCAAAACTGATATATTAGGAGCAATGGATTCTCAACTAGATGCTTTACAAGCCAAGAAAAGGTAGGATGAAGAACAACCAACAATGAGTATTTTTTGTCCAAGATGTAGGACCAAATATCCCCAAAGGGAATTTCCATTAAACAACATCTCCGTATGTCACATATGTACAGAAGAGCATCCAACAGATAATTTCCCACCCTTTCCTTGGTTGCAAGCCATCTATAAGAGTGGGAATGTAGCTGGAACATCTAGGAGGCCTCCTTGGAAACCTAGATACCAACCAACATATCAGAACTTTCCGCCACAGCCTCCACTCTATTATCCTGCATATCAGCCACCTCAACAATGGAATAATTCAAGTTGGCATAATTTTCCACCCCAGTACCCTCCTCCTCAATTTCCAAAACAACAATATTGGTCACAAGGGTGGAGAGGACAACCATATCCTCAATCACAACCTGTCCCTACATCTAATCATCCTTATCCTCAGCATCAAACAAATTTCCAGCAAATTTTGCCTAGATTTGTACCTCCAATTCCTTTCATTACACAACAACCTCATCACTTCCAGAACATAAATCCTCCTCGACTGAAATTATTACCTACACAATTGATACCTAAACCAAATAATAAACCAACTCAATCTCTTAAGAGCTTTGAGTTGCAAACTCTTCCATTATATCTTATTTTGACCGTACATGTACTTGAGATTCAATTATGATCTAAAAGAGTTGTGAATGATAAACCCAAGACATTAGTCATCATTCATGAAGCGAGTGAAGAAGAAGAGAATTCAAATGAACCCATGAATGATTCCATTTTGGAGGATGTGAACATTCTAAAGGTTCCAATACACACCCATCCTCCACAAGAAATTATTCAGGAGCAAAGAGTTCCTCCATTCATGGAAAGACTAGTGATAGAAAGACCTGTAGTTCATCCGGAGTATAACATTTTGAATGAATTAAAGAATATTTGTGTCAAAATTCCTCTATTACAATATATCAAGGACATACCAATCTACAACAAGGTAATAAAGGAGCTATGCATTAAATGCCCAGGGAAGAAGCAAAAAGACCCTCTCACAATTCCTATTATAGGAGAGATGTATGAATGTATGACAGATCAATCCTGGATTGCAAAATATACAAATCCAGGAGCCCCAGTAGTGACTATAATTATAGACAACACTGCCATAGAAAATAAATTAATCGACTTAGGATCCACTATCAACATAATGACCACCACAGTCTTAGAAGTTTTACAGTTAGGACAATTTCTCCGACCTACCCCTTCCATCTTAGAACTAGCAAACTATACTACAGTAAAACCTGCTGGAGTCCTGGATGGCATTATCGTATTAGTAGCCTCATGGGAATACCTTGTCAACTTTATGGTCACATAATGAAAGGATCCTTATAAAGGGAATCCTATTATCTTAGGAAGACAATGGTTAGCTACCGCAAATGCTTTTATAGGATGTAGGGATGGAGAGATGACTATTTCTAATGGGTTGTCTACATAGAGACTTGTTTTATATCCCCCAGCACAACCAATAAATGAAAACTCATGGTGGTTAAATTGTTCTTTCGGGGATGAATACTTTCATGACCTCTCCCTCCCTAGTGATTTTTCCTTGGCATTTTAGGAGAAAACCACTGAGAATGTATTAAACCAGTTTGTTTCTTCAACAACCTGTACAAATTTTCCTCAGTCGTTTGCTCAATTCAATCAGATTTTTGGAGACAAATTTCAAGAGAATATGGCTCTCTCAATGTTTATGGAAACACCTTGTGTTTTCATGATTGAATAGCATACAAGACCCTATACAATACCTTGTAAGGTTGGCCCTGAAAAATTTCTGCATATAAATGCAGGGTTAAGTGAAAACCAACAAGCAGAGCCATAGGAGTCCTTGGCCAAAAAGAGGGACAAGCACCGATGCCATTTATTTTGTTAGCAAAAATTTGACTCAGGGGTCCCGATTAGTCCCTTCCTTTTCATATATCCACCGATGCCTCTGATATAGACATAGGAGGAGTCCTTGGCCAAAAAGAGGGACAAGCACCTTATGCCATTTATTTTATTAGCAAAAATTTAACTCCTCCGATCTTAATTACACTATTACTGAAAAATAATTTTTGGTAGTAGTTTATTCTATTAATAAATTTCTCCATTACATTACAGCTTATCAAGTTTTTATGCATACTAATCACTCCGCCATTACATTTCTAATGAATAAACCAATTAACAATGGTAGAGTGACCCGGTGGCCTCTTTTATTGCAAGAATTTATCATTAACATCATTAACCGACCTGCTAAAGAAAATCTTGTAGCAAATTTCATTTCTCGTATTCAACATGAAGACGGTAATAAACCGCTTGATGACACTTTTCCAAATGAACATCTATTTGATTCTTGAATCCCCAACTGTGTATGTGGCTGATTAGGGTGTCTAAGGCTTGCAACACACAAAGAATACCCAGGAAAAGGATTCAAACAATCCCATGCAGGTATTGTCCTATCCTCGAGTTGTTTTGGATGGTAATTTCCCACTAATACTTTTATAGGCTCCACTGGCTTATCATTGGATTTGATCCACAGAGGATCTGTTTCCCAATTTAGGAAACAAGGTAGATGATATGAAGAACATGAAAACTTAAAACCTAACTAGGAAAGGGAACCTGATTTAGATTTAAATCTACTCTAAAAGAGGATATTGGGTTGATCTGCAGGTAAACCAAATTTGTAAGTAGACAAGTACTTTCCATTCAATGAACAAAAGTGTAAATAAAATTATAATTTCATCACTTAATTCACAACTAATTAATGTGTTGGCATTGGGATTTTGAGCCCCCAAGGTCAAGCAAGGGGAGGCCACTCCTGGGCAACAGCAGAACGAATTTAGACAACGCCTTTAGCCCTGCGCAGTTAGAGAGGGATATCTCATCTGTCACCGGAGTATGCTCCACATAAGTTTGTTAGTATTTTGTGTCACCAGAGTCTACTCTGCATAGGATTTTCAATCAGCATAATCAGGGGGCTAGGATATTGAATGGGGAAAAGTATGTTTGAGGAAGGTGCATGGTGGGATTATCGAGGGTAAGGGACCATGGGAAAATGGAGTCAAAACCTGTGTAAGAAATGATTACAAATGGAAAGAATGACATAAAATTGAAAATAGAGGAAAGATAGCTATTGATTTCCCAATCAGGATATATTTAGTGGGTGACTTAGAGGACAAGAAGGGACAGTCCATCGCATGGAGCACCGGCGAGATGAATTCCATGCAACTTTATAAGAACCATTGATGAATGCCTAGAACAGTGACTGGAGCATAACAAGTATGAATTCCGAACCACTGTACCCTAAGTTGCAGACATGAAAAGCAATTAACAAAATGGAGTGGAAACAGGAAACACATTTACACATAAAAGAAAGTATGTATTGGGAAAAACAACAACAGAGGAATCTCTGCTGTGAGTAACAATATTTCACTGCAATTTATTCATACACAGGTATCAAGCTTTACAAATGGGAGCCTCATCTCGGGATTGTTTCCCAATCCCTTTCTCCCTATTTCGGGAGAATTTTTATACAATCCTATTGTTGAGGCTACCGAATAAAAAACTATTACAAGTCGCCATCAGGAATTAACAGTGCAAAGAGTGGACTATCGCCACGTTTTTACAATTATAAGAAAACATCATGGAGATGCGGTGCGTGATAACACAGGCTGACAGGGCAGAGCCCCACACCATTTTTCGCAATGGGAAACTCAAATATTCATCTGCGCTAGTTCGCCTTACAAAATGAACCGTAGCCGTAGATATATCTCCTTCTTCATCGCGATCGTTGATCTTTGCGACCTCTACACCCTTTTGCGATTTGAGATTGTGGTTTTACCCATAGAAGTATGGATTGCAAAATTACTTTAGACCGTGGATCTACTCCATACCTCATTTCAATCGTCGAAAGCCTCCGGTATTTAACACATTTCATAATCCGGGACATAAGCTCTGATTGTGCATGTTTGCTCATGCGAAGTGGTTCGGGACCGTTGATATTCCCCAATGAACCACATCCCTTGATTATGAATCCTGCCCAATTCTACAACAAACCTGCTGCTTTCCTCATTGAAGGGTGGTCACATGAAATTCGAGGGTTTGGGACCCTTACCAAACCTCTGTCAAGCCCTTATATCAACTGTTAAAATGGAGTGTTAACAACTGGCTCCACGAGGGATGCTATCCTCCCAGTGAGGCAGCAAAGAACCCCCATAGACCAAGTGCTAAAACCATTGGGCTGCCTTCAGCCTTTCTTGGACATCTCCATTCTGCTCCATGATACCGCTTCAGCTAATTCGTGTCACTCTTGCAATTCATGCTGGTGACTGTAAACCTGTGCTGGTAACTGAAAATGGAAACAAACTGAAAACAGTAATGAAGGAAATGCTCGATAACAGCTAAGCTTATTTTCTCCTACCTACTCTACCTAACTTTCTACACAAGTCCAACTAAGTGAAATCGGACTTCCAGTGAAGCCAATCAAGCAATTTGCCTAATATTCTTGCTCTTGTATGGTGCTTGATGGACAGAAATGAAACAGATAATGGGAGTAGGAAATGATAAACAAATTGATATTTAAGGTAGAGATGTGACCAATCATTGCCTTCACCCAGACCCTCCATGTATTTGGCCATGGGGTCATAGAAATCATGGCAACCTCCAGCACGTACTGTCACCTGCTCATGGGAATGTTGTCCAAAGCTTCCTGCTTCTAAGGAGTTGTCAGGCTGACACTTGGAAGATTGCAGACAACGACTCACAGAATATTTTTCTAATGGAATATCCCTCTCTCCACCCAAAATTTCTATAACAAGGGATCTCTCATCTGTCACCGGAGTATGCTCCACATAAGGTTGTCAGTATTGTGTGTCACCAGAGTCTACTATGCATAGGATTTTCAATCAGCGTAATCAGGGGGATAGGATCCTGAATGGGGCAAAGTATGTTTGAGGAAGGTGCATGGTGATATTATTGGGGGCAAGGAACCATGGGAAAATGGAGTCGAAACCTACATAAGAAACGATTACAAATGGAAAGAATGATGTAAAATTGCAAACAGAGGCAAGATAGCTACTAATTTCCCAATCATGAGATATTTAGCGGGTGATTTAGAGGACAAGAAGGGACAGTCCATCGCATGGAGCACCGGTGAGATGAATTCCATGCAACTTTAGAAGAACCATTGATGAATTCCTGGAACAGTGGCCAAAGTATAAAAAGTATGAATTCTGAACCACTATACCCTAAGTTGTAGACATGAAAAGCAATTAACAAAATGGAGTGGAAACAGGAAACACATTTACACGTAAAAGAAAGTATGTATTGGGAAAAACAAATACATAGGAATCTCTGCTATGAGTAACAATCTTTCACTTCAATTTATTCATACACAGGTATCAAGATTTACAAATGGGATCCTCATCCTGAGATTGTTTCCCAATCCAATTCAGTAACTCCTTTCTCCCTCTATACGGAGCATTTTTATACAATCCTATTGCTAAGGCTACCAAATAAAAAACTATTATAAGTCGTCATTAGGCGTTAACAATGCAAAGAGTGGACTATCACCATGTTTTTACAATTATAAACAAACATCATGGAGATGCGGCGCATGATAATGCAGGTTGACAGCCAAGAGCCCCACACCATTTTTCACAATGGGAAACTCAGATATCCATCCACGCTAGTTCACCCTGTGAAATGAACCGTAGATATAGATCTATCTCCTTCTTCATCGCAGCCATGGAAAGCATCCAGTCTTTAACACGTTTTGTAATCTGGGACAGAAGATTTGATCGCGCATGTTTGCTCCCACGAAGTGGTTCGGGACCATTGATATTCCCTAGATCTACCTCAGCCCTTGATTATGAATCTTGCATAATGCTACAACACACCTACTACTTTCCTCGTTGAAGAGTGGTCACATGAAATTTGAGGGGCTGGGACCCTTACCGAACCTCTGTCAAGCCCTTAAATCAACTGTTAAAATGGAGTGTTAACATAATGAAAATAATTTAGTTAGTGACTTAAGATTCTATCGATCTAAATAAACCTACATAGCACATGTAAGTTGAAAAACAAACATATTATGCTATTGAATATTACTATTCAATTATTCACATAAATAGATAAACACAGTTTATAAAATATATTTCATGAAAACCTTATCAATGCATCGCTAAATAACAGAGATAAATATGAGTTAAATAAAACACATTTAATGATTGTAAATAAATCATAGTATTATCTGTCCATTTGGAACAAAGAAGATTGAAAACTGTTTGAAGAAATTCATTCAGATAAAGACAAGAGATAAGAAATGGCAATACTCTATTGATTTGAAGTTCAGTAACAAATTCCATAAACCATATGAACAACCAGAGGTGTTCTCAATCTCCTGTATCAATCTTCCTTCCTCCAAAAGTACAAAAGTAAAAAGTCCTCCATACATTTGAGATCACCCTCTTAAATAATTATTACAAAAAAAATGGATCTCCCTCTAAAGGGGACAAAAGCCTAAACAAAGCTACTATCCCAAGAAATCTCTCCACATCTTCCAGATATGAAGCAACTCCTCAATATCAGGGTAACTAATTGATTCAATGCCAAGATGGGCATTGCACTTACGATCCTCAATTTCAGTCTCATCTAGTTTATCCCAAAATCAGATAAAGATGTGAATCTTTTTCTCCACCGCAAATGGTTGTCTGATCAACTGATCTCTATCGTGGATGCTGATGTGGAAAATTTTCTTGATGTTTTTGTCTCCCTCATTCCATAATTGCTCCACTTTCTCAATCATCAATCCAGGTGGAAAGTCTTTTTCAATCAACACCATTTCAGGAAAGGAAAAATCATCCATAATGTTGTCAACTGCATACCATCTTTTGCTGCAAATGGCATGTGCTTTCTTTATGGCTTCAGCCACTGTCTCATCTAGGTCTTCCCAAGCTCTCAAGATAATCCTGATCCTCTTAAACTGGAAGTTAGTGAGCAAAGTGGCATTATCTGGCTTATCTTTCTAGTACCTTTTCCTGTCTACCACTTCATCATAAGCCTTCGAGGCTTGCTGTCTCTTCTCAATTAAGTCTTCCAGAACAACAACCATCTTGAAAAAAACCATGTGAGTTTAAAAGATATTGTCTAGAGTTTTAAATAACTCACAAACCAAATCATAATGTTCCTTATGGGTTTGAATGGCAATCCCTTTAAATTCCTCCTGGAAAAACTTAAAATATGAAGATGAAGATGCACTTACAGTTGCATGTTCACACTGTCTTTCTAACAATGCAACCTTCTAACCAAAGTGACATTAACAGTCCTTTCTCTTTGCAGTTCTTCTCTGAAGGAAACATTCATCTCTGGAATTTAATCACACATGTTATCATGTTGCCTTTTAATTTGCAGTAGCTCCTCTTTTAGTCTAACAATTTCTGCTTTTTGTTTGTCAAATTCCCGGTTCAAAGTGTTCACAGCATCAAAATTGGCTCTTGTAAAAGCCCCTAAGATAGATGCAGCATTAGTGGCATATGCATGCAGGTCACTTCATCACTGGGTCCACACCACCTCATTTGCAACATACATGTCCATATCACTCTGATCCATGTTCCTCTTCCTACGCTTCTTCACCACTAATCTATCAGCTTTGTTGTACCGATATTCTCCTAGGGATACCACAAAATATTCATTGAATTCTTCCCTCATTTCATCAATGGGTGGTATACTGATGCACATGGATATCATAGAAGTGGTTTTAGTTGTGGTGTGAGAAGGCATAGTCATATTAATAAGGGAAGTGGATGGAGAAGGGTTAACATTATGAGCAGGAATTACTTCAGGAGCTGAGGAAATGTCAGGAATTGATGTTTCAACTGATGAAACTTGCAAAGTAGTGATATTGAGTGGTGATGATGAAACTGCTGAAGTTTTCTCAGCCACAGGGGATGACATTGAACTGAATGAAGGAATATGCAATGGAATCTTGAAAACTGGAGGTACATCAGATTGAAGGAATGGGAATATCTTTAGAAATAGGTGTAAGAGATTCGGGTAGACAAGTAGCATTTTGATAAAGCTGAGTCATGAAAGGTGTCATAGTAGAACCATCAGATAATGAAGAAAAAGCTATTATTGATGAGATAAGTATAGTAGAAGGGGAAGGTCCATACTGAGAATAAAGTTGATATTGTGAGGGAGGTGATGAAGGATTGACATTACCACCATTGGTGGAATTCAGTAAATCATTACCATTGTCAACTTCAAGGGTCACAGGCACAGGAGAAACCCTCTCATATTCTTCTTCTGTATGAGTTAAGTCAATGGTAGAGGTGGGAACATATGAGATTAAATATTGTAGCCATTTGAGAGGTTCCTGTTTGATCTATGCTAATACATATTAAGTATTTTGAACCATAGTGGTCACCTGAGCATATTCAATTGGCTAAGAGGTTGAAAATTACTGAGTGTCTAGTGCTGAATTCATCCTGCTCGGTCTTTGTTTGATCTGTTCTGAGGTGTGCAAGTAGGCCTTGACTTGTTTTTCCATAGATGTCTAGGGAACTTATTCCATGGGAGATTTCCCTTTACCTGTATCTGAACTGGGTTCTGTGGATGCATTGGTGGATTCCAAAGTCTCCTTTGTTGCATATTTAGGTTCCCTGCTTTCCCTATGTTTTATTACCTTTTCCTGAATGTTTAACTCCATGGACCTATAATGCTGAACTCTGTCTCTGACTTCCTTTTGGTATTGCAATATATGACTTTGTTCTTCCTTACTATTAGCTCTCGCCAAGACTTGAGAAAAAGTGTCAACTCCCTGGTATATGAAAGCATATGGAATCTCTTCATGATCATATCCTGTTTTAAAATGGTTTTTCTTGAGGTGGAGGTCAACAATCCCTTTGGGATCATGCTGCCTTTTCCTAGCAAAACCAAGCTTAAGTGACACTATGTGGTCACTAAGCTCTGATGCCCAAGTAGAAGTAGGTATACTTACAGATCCAAGGGTTATAGGAAACTTGGGCCAAACCTTCCTCTTAGGTGCTACACATTTCTTGTAAATCCCTTCTGTGACTATTCGAAATGAAATCTCCTCAAGGACCAAACTATCCAAAACGACCTTTGGAAACATATGGGCAGCATTGCTACCAAAACATTTGATATAGGTGAATGATTGACTGACATACCAGTCTCCCATGGTGGCTATTAGGGATTTAGCTTCAGGTGAGAATGCAGGAGCTTCTTTGTTAAAAATCAAGAAGTAGACCTAGCTGAGGATACTCTCACATATATCATAAAAAATGGTTACATAATTTGTATCCCAAAGCTCAGAATGATAAATATGCATAGGAGAGGTTGGTAATTCCCAACTCCATCCCATATTGGGGAAGTGGAATTCGGCACAAAAGATATCAATAATGAAGGCAAAAAGATAAAAATTGGGCTTCTTGGTGGCTTTTTGGAACTCATGTATGGAATTTTTGAGTTCAAGTGACAGGATTCACCCATAGTGATGACATGGTGAGCAATGAGGGCCCATTCTTCCTTGAAGTAAGAACAGTTGGGGAGACCATAAAGCCTGCATAACATTGTTGCAAGAAGAGAATACGGTTCCTTGAACCACTAGATAGGGTAAAGTTGGTATTACCTCTAGGATAATTTGCGTGGTTCATCCTTCCAGGATTTCAACATTTGGTCGAAATTGAACCTAGACTTAGCAGCATTAATAAAGTCTGCATCGAGGAGCTGCATGAAAGGTTTAAGGGCGTAAATTATCGCAAAGGTTTCGGAGTGGAATTGGCCAATTGTGTTCCAATACTGGTTTTAAAAGAACGGTCCTTTAGGTTAGCATGGTCTATAATCCATCTAACTGAATCATTATAAGGGAGGATGGTTGGTCTTGCAGCAATCATATGAAGGCCAGAGTCCCTAATTCTCTCATAAACGAGTTGATTAATCTAGAAGTCTGAAAGGTCATTATTATCAAAGATGGAATAAACTTGAGACCAGTCCAACTAGTAGGTTTCAAACACTCGGCCACTAGTGTCAGAAAGACACCAAAATTCGGCTCTCTCGAAAGCATCTCTTTCTGGAGGTTTTTACTCCTGCTAATTTGGGATGTTTTGGATGTTTCCATGTCATGTTCTAATCCTAACACCAGTAAGTAAATTGAATTATACAACAATCAAAGTAATAAATCATTAGAGGAAATTTAAACTCAAAATGAGCCTCCTAAGGAAAATTAATAAAATAATATTTATTAATTGTGACGGAAGAAGAGAAAAAACTACTTTTTTGTTCATATTTTCAACATATCTCCCTATGTTTTTACTCAAATTTCGATCAGGAGAGAAATTTGTATGCGGAATTAAATTCCGCATTCAACGAGTACCCACTCCGCATACTTTTGGTGGGCCCTCCTACCCCAAAAACAAGAAATACGTGAAAAAACATGATGGTGATGTCATCATCACGTTTTTTTATGTATTTCTTGTTTTGTGGTAGCGAGGCCCATCAAAAGTATACCGAGTGGGTACTCATTGGATGAGGAATTTAATTCTGCATCCAATGAGCTCTATCGATCGAAATTTGAGTAAAAAAGTAGGGAGATATGTCGAAAATACAAACAAAAAAGTAGTTTTTTTATGATACCTATCCCCAAATTTATATTAAAAAATTGTTTAAGAGGTGCTCCCTTTTTTAATTTTAAAGCATTTTGATTGGCTANGCCTCATTTTAAATTGAAATTTCCTCTAATGTCTAAAATGACTTGATAACAAACCTGAAACTGTAGCGAACACTGTCGATATTGCTTAGTAAAATATGGATGTAAATTCACGCAGTAGAGCAAATTACCATGGCAAAAATAGTGAAAAACTGGTAAATAAGACCACCATATTTATAATTCATGGGAAATCATATAGACCGTAGGATTAGAGCAAAAATAATGGTCAGGATTAGATTTTGCGGGGTGTGGGACCAAGCATGAAATTCAAAAACCTTATTAATCATTATGTAACCCCCATTCCAAATTTTGCGAGATGCGGAATCACAAAATAGTGAAAATTTATTCAATCAGCTCCGCACCCCCGCATTCCACATTTTGCGGGATGCGGGTTGTGGACACACACAAACCAAACAATTAATAAACGACAACTCCACAACCCGCATTCCGCAAAATGCGGGATGCGGATTGCGGATTGAAGAAATCATATCTAAAAAAAAAAGTTTCTGCATCCCGCATTCTGCATATGCAGGATGTGGGCTAGGGGAAGAGAAAAAATGAAATATTTGACTAAAATATCCCACATTCCGCATCTTGCAGGTTGTGCGATGCAGGACGAAAAAACAATTCCAAACAATACCAATCTTTCTACAATTTAAAACAAACAAATCAAGCATGAACTTTTTGGAAGTTTGGTTAAGTTAGGGAATCCCAAGAGTCAACAAAAAATATAACAGAATCCTACTAGGTCATGAAGGATCCTACCAAGTTACCTTCATATGTGTGATTGGGCTCCTGTGTCAAAATAACATGGGATCTGTTGTACCTACAACAAATGGCGACTGGATAGAAGAACCAATTATCTCTGCAAACAACAACCCTTTTCCAATCGAACCTGTTAGCAAGCAAATGATTAAATCCCAAGAAATGTTAACATATAAATGTAACCAACCAAGAATTATCAACATTATTAATTGTTAGTTTTTCAACATTTAAGCTAGCATTATGTTAAGATCTTTTCACTGAGAGAATAACAAGCACAACAATCACATAAGCACATCACAAGAGACAAGAGACACAAATATTTTAGGAGGGGAAACCATAAATGGAGAAAACCCCTCAACTTCCTCTAAGATAGTATCACCACAAGATGTGATCCCAAAAAAGTAAGATGACCTCTCAACACAACAGCAGCCTTCTGTCTTCTATTAATCCAAAGTATTTCCTTCTCCAAAGGTGCGCCACACTTGAGAGAGCAAGTGATGTAATTCACAAGTGATAAATAGAGAGACTCTCACTCTCTATTTATATTCTTCCATTGACTTGAAGTGCACTCAACCATGTAGGCTTAACTTATAATTAATTACTTGAGCCTACACCTTAATTAGTGTATAATAACCCAAGTGCCCCTAAACTGTGGGAACTTACCTAATGACTTGATATGACTTGTTTACATTATTAATCCTCCCGATCGGAACATCGGGGCATGACCACATGACTCAAATACATAATAGAAACATCCCGGAATAAACATCGAGTTACAATACATAAGATACATAGAAGAATACATTCCGAAGTTACATATACATCAACACTCCCTCTTAACTAGGAAGGTATTCTTTCGACACAATTTTTCAGCACTGGTCTTCTTCTTTGCATCAACTGGAACATCTTTGTCTTTGAGTCATCTTCATCTTCAAGTCATCTTCATCTTCAAGTCATCTGGATCTAGATCATCTCTCGATCTGGATTATCATAAAACATCATCACAGGATCTAGATCATCACTCGATCTAGATCAACATCACTGGAATGGATCTGGATCATCACTCGATCTGGATCATCTCTCTGTACTGGATCTGGATCATCACTCGATCTGGATCTCTCGGAGTCATCATAACTGGATATGGATCATAGCTCGATCTATATCTACATTGGTCATCATCATGTGTGTACTATCTCGTCATAGGAAGTTCTATAGAGCCAGCCCTTTTTCATGCTGGTTGTAGGCCTACTCTCATGTAGGTATTCGCCCAGCACTTACATCTGACCTGATCGTCAGAAAGGCACGCCGAGCACTCACATCTGATCATGTAGTAAACTACAATCACATCAGAAGGGTCCAGCACTCACATTCACCAGCATGATAGGATATCACATCACTAACATCTGTGAAATGGCTCTGCACTTATATCTGACCTACTCATCAGAAAGGCACAATCCCATCCAGGCTGGAACCACATCCACTCACAATGATGGGAGACTCTCATCTAGGCTGGATCCACATCTGCTCACAATGATGAAATATTTCCTGCACTTATATCTGACCTACTCATCAGAAAGGCACAATTTCATCCAGGCTGGAACCATATCCGCTCACAATGATGAAAGACTCTCATCCAGGCTGGAACCATATCCACTCACAATGATGAAATATTTGTGCACTCACATCTGACCTGATAGGAACTGAATACTACACCCTCGTCAGAATGGCCCCCAGTCCCTGACTGAGCTACATGGTAACTGACCATGCACCTCCACTCTCCCGGAGAGTGGCAATTGCCCTTACATCTGTCCTACTCGACAGAATGGCCAGCACTCACATCTGACATGGAAGGAACTAAATCCTTTAGCCATGAACAGAATGGCTCTTCCCTTACATCTGACCTGCTCGTCAGAATGGCACAATCCCATCCAATGATGGAAGACTCTCACCCACAATGAGGACAGATTTCTGCACTTATATCTGACATGGAAGGAACTAAATCCTTTATCCATGAACAGAATGGCACTGCCCTTACATCTGACCTGCTCGTCAGAATGGCACAATCCCATCCAATGATGGAAGACTCTCACCCACAATGAGGAGAGCTTTCTGCACTTATATCTGACATGGAAGGAACTAAATCCTTTAGCCATGAACAGAATGGCTTTGCCCTTACATCCGACCTGCTCGTCAGAATGGCACAATCCCACCCAATGATGGAAGACTCTCACCCACAATGAGGAGATATTTCTGCACTTATATCTGACGTGGAAGGAACTAAATCCTTAATCCATGAATAGAATGGCACAGGCATTACATCTGACCTACTCGTCAGAATGGATCTCAATCTCAGCACTCATATCTGACATGGAAGGAACTGAATCCTCTCACCATGACAGAATGGCTCAGCCCTTACATCTGACCTCCTCATCAGAATGGCTTTGGGACACATCACTGTCTCTGGGAGGAAGCCTCAATCTGGAGAACACCAAGTCTCTCTCTGAAGTACTCGAACTTCAGCCTATCCAATGGCTTCGTCAATACATTAGCTATCTGTTCCTCCGTCACAACATACATGAGCTTCACTGCTCCTCTCTGCACCATATCCCTGATATATTGATATTTGATCTCAATATTCTTCGACCTGTCATGGAACACTGGATTCTCTGACAACTTCATGCAACTCTAGTTGTCACAATGTATACAGGTAGCATCTAACTGGAGATCAAATATATCAGACAGTAGCTTCCGCAGCCATACTGCCTCACAACTAGCTGAACAAGCTGCAACATACTCTGCTTCAGCTGTACTCAGTGCCACATAGGATTGCTTCCTGCTAAACCAAGAGATCACACCTAATCCCATACTGAAGCAACATCCCGAAGTACTCTTCCTGTCGATGGCACTGCCTGCCCAATCTGAATCAACATAACCCTCCAGGTTAATCTTCTTATTCGCATTGTACTTGAGTCCATAATCAACTGTACCCCTGCATGCTTTGTAACCATCAGGTAAACATGTCTCAATGTGTTCACAGCAAAGCAAATATTTGGTCTCAGGTACATCAAGGACCCAATCATCTGATGATACATCGTAGTATCAATCGTCTCTGAAGAAGCATCACTCAATAGCTTCAGCTTCGATTCCATAGGTGTGGCCATGCATTCCATCATCCTGAACCTCTTCAGGATCTCTACTACATAATTCCCTTGTCCAAGGAATATTCCATCTGTACTCTGCCACA
>LPNX010616475.1:365897-434137 GCA_001517045.1 Pseudotsuga menziesii
CATTAATGCACTTCCATCCATGGCCATTTTAAAAGATGCAACTCTGATTCAGATGTCATTGGAGGATCAGGATCATTTGAACTCAGGCTGACATAGGCATGTAGTTTAAGGTTGAACCTGGGATCATATCTTTATCACTTTGGGATTTCATACAGGAGCCATTGAAACCAATATGTGTTCCTTCCCCTTGTTTTATTATTATTATTATTATTATTTTAAAATAAAACATCAAGATTGTAATGGCATAGGACCACTGCCCCATGTTCTGGTGATCAGTTCCATTCACAAACCTAACCTGGAAACTAAACAATTCGGATCAGTAAGGATACCTCTTGTCTTCTAGCTATATGGCTGAAAGAAGCTACGATGGCTTGGTTACCATTTGGTGGTGGTTTCAGTTGAAAATCAATCCTATGATCATAGTGAGGTTGGCCTTAGATAGGACCCCCTCGTCATGATGCACAGTACTCTCTTGTTTGGGAACGACTGGGTTTTGTTTTGTACATGAATTACAAGACAGTGTCATGGCTTGGTGTCCATATGTAGGCAACTTTACTCACTGATGCTATGCATATCATGAATAAGTCGACATGTGATAGGATCTCCCATCTTCTAGAGAGTTGGAAGCCATATCCCCCTATTAAATGGAAAAGATGTCATTCCACTAAGCACCTATGAACCTAATGAGCTAGCTTGTGATGAGACCCCTCATCTTGTAATCCACATGATAAAATATATGGCCATGGTTAAATCCCAAAGAATAAGACTGACCAGGCTATGAATATTTTCCACAGTGCTCTAATGAGACCTTAGACAGGATGAACCTTTCCCTCCACAGCTATCATCATCAGAGTAGGGCATGTAGAATATATTAACCTGGATGAGAGAGCATTAATACAAAATTCTGCAAATATGGTTATCATTCAGATATAACAGATCCTGATATGAGTTAGAAAGATAGAAACTGACAAATATGTTTCAGTTGAGAGTATTGAATAGCGAGAAAGACTAATTACTCATTATTGCCAAGGGTGTAGAAATTACCAAAAATTACCAATATCAAGCAAATACTTAGAAAGTAAAAGGAAAATAACACACCAAACCTATATATAGGGTTGAGCCAACCTTTTTAGACAAAGTACTTTTTGAACAGAAAAGCATTCACTAAATAGGTGTCAATGACCCCTTCCAGTGTTTGTAGTCGAATCGTACTAGGACCAATCTTTTCTATAACAATGAATGGTCCTAACCAAATTCGTTGAAACTTGGTGTACTCTTTGTTGTGCTTATGTTGTTTGTCCCATCTCAACACTAAATATCCCACTGATAAGTCTCTGTATAATGAAGACCTCTTGTCAAACCATTTCTTAACCAACTGCTGATGTTGGTATAATTTATTCTTGGCTTTGTCTCTATCATCTTCTAACTTGAGAAGAGAATCAATCCTCTACTGTAATGGGGAAGAGTCATTCTCTTGGACAAACTGGGCCAATTGCAACGAAGCAATGGTGAGATTAGCTGGAAGGACAACTTCCTTTCCATAAACAAGGAAATAAGGGGAGTTATCAAGGGCTGGATTTGGGGTGATTCGATCTACCCAAAGAGCATAGTAAATTTGGGTGTGCCAATATTTATGATGTGAAGCCACTATCTTCTTAAGGATGCTTATCAAGTTTTTGTTTGAGGATTCTGCAAGCCCATTTCCCTAAGGATAGTAATTAGCAAAAAAATTAGGCTTAATTCCCTTTTCAAAGGCATAGCTGGTAAGGTCAATGGATTGGAATTATGAGGCATTGTCAAAAACTAGATATTCAGGGGTGCCAAACCTAGTGATTATCTGACTTTCAAGAAAGGAAATTACCTAGTTTGTGTTACACAGTCTTAAAGGGGCTTCTTCGACCCACCTTGTAAAATAGTCAGTTGATGTCAAGATGTATTTATGTTGTAATGAGGATACAGGGTTGATGGGTCCAACGAAATCCAACCCCCACTGCTGAAATGGGAATTGGATTGCTACTAGCTACAAGGGGTAATTAGGTTTCTTAACTTTTCTAGTGCACTTCTGCCAAGGCTCACATTTTCTGACAAATGAATGGGCATCTCTGAATAGGGTAGGCCAATAGTATCTCGCCCTGATAATTTTATCAGCCGTGGTATCACCTAAGAAGTGTTCACCTGCAGGTTTTGCATGGAATTGAAATAGGAAATCATCAGTCTAATATTTTTCCAGGAATCTAAAAAAAACTCCATCATAATTCTTCCTAAACATAACATCATCAATAAGTTGATAAGGGGATTATTTCAGCCTTAATGTTCTACATTTTTCGGGATCTAGGGTTTCAGGAGCAAACCCATTATTAAGAAAAAAATTGATGTGATCATACCATTTAGATGTCGCAGTTTCAAGTGCATTAACAAAACCTGTAGGAGCATCTTCTTCCTATTCCCAATCGGCTTGCTGATTTTCAGGGTCATTTGACTGGGCAGTGAGCTGACACAAACCTTGTCCTTTGATGATATTTGTAGGATTAATCTCCAGATCATATTCTTGAAGGGTGGTCATCCAGTGAGCCCTCTTTTCTCCCAACTCCTTTTGGATGAGGACATTGCGAATTGCCGTAAAAGGGACAAGCACCTTAGTCCTTGACTTCAAAAGATAAGGCCTATAATGTTTTACTAATTTATATACTATGTAGGCATGTTTGTCAACCTACGAGTAATTGATTTCAACCCCTTTGAATGTCAAACTCATGAAAGAAATGGGGATTTCGATGTCTTCGTGATTTTTCTGCATGAGGACAACTACATAAGAAAAGTCATTAGCAAATGTATATAGTATAAAATCTTTACTGAAATCTGGGGACATAAGAGAAGGTGCTTCTGCTATGGTTTTCTAAATTTCAATAAATGCATTCTTTTGTTCATCAAACCACTTAAATGGTACATCCTTCTTGACTAGGAATTGTAGGGGTTTCACAACTTGAAAAAAATTTGGAACAAATCTACGAACAAAATTGATCTTACCCAAAAATGATTGCATTGCATTACAAGAGTTAGGGAGGCCAATCTTGGAGATTTCTTCAATGTGTTCTGGATCGATGATCATACCTTCCTTCGAAACTATGAAACCCAACAACTTACCTTCTGTTACTACAAATATGGGCTTCTTGGTATTGAGGGAGATGCCAAATTTACTGCACCTTTTGAATACCTATTTTAAATCAGACAAATGATCCTGTCATTTTTTAGATTAAATGGTAACATCATATAGGTACACAACGACAAAATTGTGGATCAAGCCCCTGAAATTTATGTCCATAGCTCTCTAGAACATGGATCCTATGCTTATTAGTCCAAATGGCGTTTGTCTGTATGAGAATGTTCCCCAAGGGGTCCGGAAATCAATTTTCAGTTGATCGTTGGGTGCAACCAGGAATTGGTCGTAGCCAGAAAAACCATCTAGCAGCGAAAACATCTCTGATCTGACTACTTTCTGTAGGATCTGCTCCATTGGAGGAACAAAATAGTTGTCTTTCTCAGAGTCCTAATTGAGATTCCTGAAGTCTACGCAGAGTCTGATTTCCCCATTCTTCTTACGAACAGGAACCAAGTTAGCTATCCACTGCATGTGTCTAACAGGAAATATGATCTTGGCCGAGAGTAGCTTGTCGAGCTCTTTCTTGACAAAAGGCTCCAGACTGGGGTGCATTTTCCTCAATTTCTGTTGATAGGGTTTTACCTCAAGTTTCATGGGGATTTTATGATGCATGATAGTAGTATCGAAAGTCCTGAGTTCATCGTATGTCCAAGAAAAAATGTCTTTAAATTCCCTACACAATTTGATAAGACTTCTTCTTTCGTCACAAGAACAATGTATTCCAAGATTGATAAATCGGGGTTCGTGCTCTGTTCCTAAGTTGACAAGGGTGTGATTCAAGGTTGAGATTTGAGTCTCGTAATTGGTGGATTATCTCAATTTATCTTGTAAATCATAGAACTTCTCCAGACTGATGACAGACTTGGGTATGATGTTGGAAGAATCGGATAGAGACTTCTCATGATCAGCTTCGTCAATATCCATACCCTCGAAGGTATTTTGGGCTGATAGGAAGTCAAGTATTTGATGGTCATCACCAAACACCTTCCAATTTTGACATTGTCATATATAGAGGGTCTATACATCAATTCAATAGAGAAAGTTTGTGGAGACAAACCTTTGGGAGGGATCAGTCTAGATGCAGTGTTGGCTAACAAATCTATGTCAAAGTTCTAAGATCTAGGAACAGATCTAATATTAAATGATGAGAAGGAATTAGTAATGTCTCTGATTAATAAGTGATAATTAAATAGACATGGAGATAGACAATGTATCTGATTTCGTACCTGTTTCACAATGATTTCAGAGTCCCTTACACATTCAATTGCTTTCGCTCCCATATCAACATCTTTCCTGAGTCCTTGGACTAAAGCGTTGTACTCAGCCACGTTATTGGTACATTCAAATTCCAACCTACATGCGATCATGGTTTTGATCCCTCTAGGATCAATAAGTACACATTTTGTGCCTGCTCCCTCCTTTGATGGAGCCATCAAAACACAAGGTCCAAACTATAGGATTAATTCTGAAATTGGTATTTACATTATATACATTATGAACAATAGTGCTAGAGAATGGGATAGATGTAAGATGAGTTATCTGAGAGTGTTTCTTCTCATTCTCCGTTGGTGCGACATTAGCAGGTAAGTCTCCAAAGAAAGTATCAAATGTGAAATGTTCAATTTGATTGCTAAGAAGGAGACGGATTCATTGGAACTGTCGAGATCAGTCACAGTTTGTTTCTTGAATGGTTATCTATCAACTTTGAGCTTGTTAGGTTGCCCATCAAGAGGCAACCATAAGTGGTACCATTCAGTAGCAAAGTAACCTTTAATATTCTCTGACCAATCTCAACTCAGCCACATACCATAAGTCTCTGGAATACCTCCAACAATAGTATCGATAGTTTGATGAATCCGAGGATCAGTGGATAATCTGAGAAGAACATTCCTCGGCCTCCCTGCAAATTTAACCTTGGATTTATCTAATTGCACAATCTGAATAGGAAAGGTTTCCCAAGTGGCATTGAGTTTCTTATGGATAAAAATGGGCATAACATTGGATGAAGCAGTTGAGTCTACCATACAGTTATGCACGTTCTTGTTAAATATTTCACAGGTAATTAAGAAGGGAGGAGTACCCTTGCTTCTCCGTTTTGGATGGTTTGGTCGGGGAGTGGAGTAAAAATTATTATTTTGAGCTTCTTGGGGTTGCTTTATGATCATGCTTTTGGGTAAGGAATCCCTTATGGAAGGGATTTTGAGAAGATCAAATAAAGATATGTTTACTTTGACTCTTTTAAGATCCTCGACCAAGTTGTATTATGGCTCAGGAATGAGGATGTCCTTCTGAGTTTGAGTCTTACCTTTTCTAGGGGTTTGTGTTGGAAGAGATGATTCCTAGGGAGGTGGACCTTTAGACCTAGTATTGTGTGTGTGTGTTGTAGGTTAAAAACAGTGTTGGGTTCTTCTTCTTCTTCTGAGAAGAAGCTCACATAGCTGACCTATTGGTCGTCCTCCTCTTCCTCTTGGGGAGGTTGTGATTCTTGGGTGGACTATTCTTCAGAGGGTTCTAGAATGTCTGGTGTTCCTACAGCTAAGGCTTTCAAGAAAGAGAAGATCTCTTCTAAGGTGAACCCCTCGCTGGGATTTGGAGGTGGTGGATTTTGAGGAGGTTGATTTGGCATCCTAAAAGGTGGCCTATTGAATCCCCTATTGTTTGACTGATTTTCATTGTTTGTCTTCTTAAGATATACCATATTGTTAGACATTATTTGAAGGAGCTTCTTCACTTCACTCATATTGAACAGATCTTGGTTGGTAGCAGTAGGTTTAGGGGAACTATCACTTTTCCTATGTGAGGTAGAAGCTTGCTTAGATGTAGTGTCAGGGTTGTCTTTGAGACAGAACATGTCCCTTTCGACTTGGATAGCTTTGGAAAAGGTGTCTTGTAAGGAATCTATGCGAGCCCTTTTGACCCACATGGTTATTTGGGTTGGGAGACCCTTAATATATTATGGTAGTAGTAATTCCTCAACAAGAAGTACCATATTTGGGATCCTGTTTTTTAAATATGAAAACAAGTGATTGTAATCTTTGACTCTTTCTTTACCCTTAGTTTTCATGGAATAGAGATCTATGACTAATTCTTTCGGGGTATTGTCATCCCCAAACTTTTGAGTGAAGAGTTTGGAAAACACATCCCATGATGGGATGGAGCTAGCTTCTAAGGCAAAGTACTAGGTAGAAGCCTTTCCCTCAAATGTGTAAGGGAATAGTCTACAAACCACATATTCATGTATGTTGTTCCTAAGTCTGATGGCTTGCATTAACAATTTGATGTGGTCTTCCACAAGGATTTTGTCATCCAGATTAAATTTTGGAGGCCAATTCTCGAGGTTTTTAGGTAACCTATGCTGGTCGCCTAAGATAGACATGGAGTCCCCATATAAACATGGCATGTTGTGATGTTCATCAGCCACAGGGATAGATTCTTCTAAGGAATCTGAAGATTTAGAATCTGACGATTCTTCTGAGGAAGATGAAGTAGATGGAGGAGATTGGGGTGGTCCTCCTTTTCAGACGCTATGTTGAGGAGTTGTTGAATCCCGAAACAGGGAACCTAGATCAAGAGTAGGAGTGGATGGTTTGCTAAAAAGGTTGTGACATCTCTCAGCATTTTGGTCACCTGGACTTGGGTTGCCTTGATTATCCTTTTGGAGAGGATCCTGGGTGGGATCTCCTTCAGTGAATTTCCTTCAAATCTCGGCAATGTTGTGGGAATTACCCTTCAATAGTTGTTCAAATGTGATGGGTCCTAGGATGGGTGATACGAGAACGTATTTGTCTGATTAGGTAGTCTGTTCTTATCCAGGAGTAATAGGGACGACGTCTGAACCTTGTATTATTTGTTCCCCTGATGTAGCTGCATGAGCATGACTATGGATAATGATCAGATCTCTTGCTGGAGGAGATGTATGAGTATTTCATCTAGGCATGATGTGTTGGCCCTCCTTCTAGTGCCATTTTTTGAATCCCCAACTATATACATGGTTGATTAATGTGTCTAAGGCTTGCAACACATGAAGAAAACCCATCCAAAGGATTCAAACAATCCCACATAGGATTTGTCTTGTCCTTGAGTTGTTTGGGATGGTAATCTCCCACGGATACTTTTATATCCTCCACTGGCTTATGATTGGATTTGATCCACAGAGGATTTGTTTCCCAATTTAGGAAACAAGGTAGATGATATGAAGAACATGAAAACTTAAAACCTAAGTTAAAAAGGGAACCTGATCTAGATTTAAATCTACTATAAAAGAGGATATTGGGTTGATCTGCAGGTAAACCAGATTTGTAAGCAGACAAGTACTTTCCATTCAATGAACAAAAATCTAAATCAAATTAGAAGTTCATCACTTAATTCACAGCTAATTAATGAAAATCAATTAGTTAGTGACTTAAGACTCTATCAATATGAATAAACCTACATATCACATGTAAGTTGAAAAACAAACATATTATGTTGTTGAGTATTATTATTCAATTATTCACAAAAATAGATAAAGACAGTTCATAAAATAAATTTCATGAAAATATTATCAATGCATCAATAAATAACATAGATAAATATGACTTAAATAAAACAGATTTAATGATTATAAATAAATCACGGTATTATCCGTCCATTTGGAACAAAGAAGATCGAAACCTGTTTGAAGAAATTCATTCTGATAAAGAAAAGAGATAAGAAATCACCATACTCTATTGATTTAAAGTTTAGTAAAAAATTGCATAAACCATATGAACAACCAGAGGTGTTATCGATATCCTGTATTAGTCTTCCTTCCTCCAAAAGTCTAAAAGTAAAAAGTCCTCCATACATTCGAGACCACCCTCTTAAATAATTATTACAAAAAAAATGGATATCCCTCTAAAGGGGATAAAAAACCTAAATAAAGATATTATCCCAAGAAATATCTCCACATCTTCCAGATACGCATCAACTCCTCGATATCAGGGTAACTAGTTGATTCAATTCCAAGCTAGGCATTGCACTTATGATCCTCAATTTCAGTCTCAGCCAGTTTATCCCAAAATAGGATAAAGATTTAAATAATTTTCTCCACCGCAAATGGTTGTTTTATCAAATGATCTACATCATGGATGCTGTTGTGGACATGTTTCTTGATATTTTCATCACCCTCATTCCGTCATTGCTCCACTTTCTCAATAATCAATCCAGGTGGACAGGCCTTTTCAATCAACACCATTGTAGGAAAGGACAAATCATCCATAATGTTGTCAACTACATACCATCTTTTGCTACAAATGGCCTATACTTTCTTTACGGCTTCAGCCACTATCTCATATAGGTCTTCCCAGGCTCTCAAGATAGTCTCGATCCTCTTAAACTAGAAGTAGTGAGCAAAGTGACATTATCTGGCTTATCTTTCATGTACCTTTTCTAGTCTACCACTTCATCATAAGCCTTCAAGGCTTGTTGTCTCTTCTCAACTAAGTATTCCAAAACAACAGACATCTTTCCAAAAACCATGTGAGTTTCAAAGATATTATGTAGAGTTTTAAATAACTCACAAACCAAATCATAATGTTCCTTATGGGTTCGAATCGAAATCTCTTTAAATTCCTCCTAGGAAAACTTAAAATATGAAGACGAAGCTGCACTTACAGTTGCATCTTCACACTGTCTTTCTAACAATGCAATCTTCTGAACCAAAGTGACATTAATAGTCCTTTCTCTTTACAGTTCTTCACTGAGGGAAACATTCATCTCTTGAATTTCATCATAGCTGTTCTCATGTTTTCTTTTAAGTTGAACCATCTCCTCTTTCACTCTAACAATTTTTTCTTTCTGTTTGTCAAATTCCCAGTTCAAAGTGTTCACAGCATCAAAATTGGCTCCTGTAAAATCCCCCTAAAATAGATGTAGCATCAGTGGCATATGCCTATGGGTCACTTGATCGTTGGGTCCACACCACCTCATTTGCAACATACATGTCCATATCACTCTGGTCCCTATTCCTCTTCCTAGCCTTCTTCACCACTGATCTATCAGATTTGCTGTATCAATATTCTCCTAGGGACACCACAAAATATTCATTGAATTCTTCCCTCATTTGATTAATTGGGGGTTTACTGATGCATGTGGATATCAGAGAAGTGGTTTGAGTTGTGGTGTGAGAAGGCATAGTCATAGTAATAGGGGAAGTGGATGGAGAAGGGCTAACATTGTGAGAAGGAATTACTTCAGGAGATGAGGAAATGTCAGGAATTGAAGTTTCAACTAATGAAACTTGCAAAGTAGTGATCTTGAGTGGTGTGATGAAACTGCTGAAGTTTTCTCAGCCACAGGGGATGGCACTGAGCTAGATGAAGGGATATGTAATGGAATATTGAAAACTAGAGGTACATTAGATGAAGGAATGGGCATATCTACATAAATAGGTGTAATAGATTCGGGTAGAAAAGTAGCATTTTGATAAAGCTGAGTCATGAAAGGTGTCATAGTAGAACCATTAGATAATGAAGATAAAGCTAATATTGATGAGATAAGTACAACAGAAAGGGAAGGGCCGAACTGAGAAGAAAGTTGATATTGCGAGGGAGGTGATGAGGGCTTGTCATTACCACCATTGGTGGAATTCAATAAATCATTACCATTGCCAACTTCAAGGGTCACGGGAATAGGAGAAACCCTCTCATATTCTTCTTCTGAATGAGTCAAGTCAATGGTAGAGGCGAGAACAGATGAAATTAAATATTGTATCCATTTGAGAGGTTCCCGTTTGATATGTGCTAGTACAGATTTTCAACCACGGTGGTCACCTGAGCATCTTCAATTGGCTGAGAGGTTATAACTTCTTGAGTTTCTAGTGCTGAAGTCATCTTGCTTAGTCTCTGTTTGATCTTTTCTGAGGTGTGCAAATAGGCCTTGACATGTTGTTCCACAGATGTCTGGGGAACTTCCTCCATGGGAGATTTCCCTTTACCTGTATCTGAACTGGGTTCTATCGATGCATTGGTGGATGCCAGAGTCTCCTTTGTTGCATGTTTATCTTTTGTTCTTTCCTTGTCTTTTATTACCTTTTCCTAAATTTTTAAATCCATGGACCTGTAATGCCGAACTCTATCTAAATTCCTTTTGGTATTGCAATATATGACTTTGTTCTTCCTTTCTTTTAGCTCTTTCCAAGGCTTCAAAAAAAGGGTCAACTCCCTGGTAGATGAAATCATCTGGAATCTCTTCATGATCATATCCTATTTTAAAATGGTTCTTCCTAAGGTGGAGGTCAATAATCCCTTTGGAATCATGATGCCTTTTGCTAGCAAAACCAAGCTTAAGTGACACTATGTGGTCACTAAGATTTGATGCCCAAGTAGAAGTAGGTATACTTAGAGATCCAAGGGTTATAGGAAACTTGGGCCAAACCTTCCTCTTAGGTGCAGCATATTTCTTGTAAATCCCTTCTGTGACTATTTGAAATGAAATATCCTCAAGGACCAACCTGTCTGGAACGACCTTTGCTAGCATATGGGTGGTGTTGTTACCAAAAACCCTAATATAGGCGAATGATTCACTGAGATACTAGTCTCCCATGGTGGCTATGAGGGATTTAGCTTCAGGTCAGAACACGGGAGCTTCCTTGTTAAAAATCAAGAAGTAGACCCAGCCGAGGATACTCTCACATATATCATAAAACCTGGTTACATAATTTGTATCCCATAGCTTAGAATGATAAATATGCACAGGCGGGGCTGGTAATTCGAAACTCCATCCCATATTGGTGAAGTGGAATTCTGCACAAAAGATATCCATAATGAAGGCAGAAAGATAAAATTTGGGATTCTTGGTGGCTTTCTAGAACTCGTGTATGGCATTTTTTAGTTCAAGTGACAGGATTGAAGCCCAAGGAAAGGATTCACCCATGGTGATGACATGGTGAGCAATGGGGACCCATTCTTCCTTGAAGTAAGAATAGTTGGGGAGACCATAAATCCTGCATAACATTTCCACAAGCAGAGAATATAGTTCCTTGAACCACTCGATAGGGTAAAGTTGGTCTTTCCTCTGGGAGAATTTGCGTGGTTCATCCATCCAGGATCTCATCATTTGGTCAAAATTGAACCTAGACTTCGCAACATTAATAAACTCTACATCGAGGAGCTGCATGAAAGGTTTAAGTGCATAAATTCTCACAAAAGTTTGAGAGCAGAAATTGACCAATTGCATTCCAATACTGGTGTTAAAGGAACGGTCTTTCAGGTTAGCGTGGTCTATAATCCATCTAACTGTATCAATATAATTGAGGATGGTTGGTCTTGTAGCAATCATATGAAGGACAGAGTCCCTAATTCTCTCATAAACGAGTTGATTACTCTGGAAGTATGAAAGGTCATTATTATCAAAGATGGAATAAAATCAAGACCATTCCAACTAGTAGGTTTCAAACACTCAGCCACTGGTGTCAAAAAAGACACAAAAATTTGGGTCTCTCGAAAACATGTCTTTCTGGAGGTTTTTACTCTTGGTAATTCGGGATGTTTTGGATGTTGCCATGTCCTATTCTAATGCTGACACCAGAAATTAAATTGAATTATACATGAAGCATAGTAAGAAATTTGAAAGTGACTTGATAACAAACCTAAAACTGTAGCGAACACTATCGAGATTGCTTGGTAAAATATGGATGTAAATTCATGCAAGAGAGCAAATTACCATGGTAAAAACAGTGAAAACCTGGTAAATAAGACCACCATATTTATAATTCATGGGAAATAATACAGATCATAGGATTAGAGTGAAAATAATGGTCAGGATCATATTTTACAAGGTGCGGGACCAAGCATGAAATTCAAAAACCTTATTAATCATTCTGTAACCCGCATTCCACATTTTGTGGGATACAGGTTGCGGACACAGGAAAACCAAACAATTAATAAATGACAACTCTGCAACCCGCATTCCGCAAAATGCAGGATGTGAATTGTGGATTGAATAAATCATATCTAAAAAAAACTTTCCACATCTTGCATATGTGGGATGCAGGCTGTGGGAAGAGAAAAATTGGAATATTTGACTAAAAGATCCTGCATTTCGCAACTTGCGGGTTGCGGGATGCGGGACGAAAAAACAATTCCAAACAAAACCAATCTTTCTGCAACTTAAAACAAACAAATCAAGCATGGATTTTTTGGAAATTTGGTGAAGTTAGGGAATCCCAAGAGTCAACTAAAAATATAACAGAAGCCTACTAGGTCATGAAGGATCCTACCAAGTTACCTTCATATGTGTGATTGGGCTCCTGTGTCAAAACAACATGGGATCTATTTTACCTACAACATTGTTGTATCTATTCATACCCCTTGGTTCACATATATTGCTAATTATTGAGCAACTGGGAAATTACCAAACCATTTGTCACCTCATGAGAAGTGTCGTATTATAGTTCAGAGTTCCAATTATTCTTGGGTAGATAATGATCTCTTCCGCACTGGTCCGGATCTTATTATTCGATGATGTGTGTGGGAGGATGAAATGACAAACATCCTCCATGCATTCCATGATGGACCATGTGGAGGACATTTTTCTTATAAGAGGATGGTATACAAAGTACTACATTTTGCTTATTAATGGCCAAGCATTTTTAAGGATGCTTCCAAATATGTTAAAGGATGTGATAGTTTCCAAAGAATGGGTAGACCTACGTCATCTGATCAGATGCCCCTACAACCCTAAGTTATGATTGAACCCTTTGAGAAACGGGCTCTTGATTTTGTAGGACCTATTTCTCCCATGTTTCATAAAAAGAGGTAAATCCTGGTTTGAATGGACTATGTCACCAAATGGGTAAAAGCTAAAGCATTGTTCAGGGCCACAGAGAAATCAGTGGTATAAGTTATATATGAAGAAATATTTACCCGGTTTGGTGTGCCTAGAGAAATTCTTACAGATCAAGGTACTCAATTTACTTCTAAATTAATGAAAGAAATTACTACGAAATATGGCATTCGTCATTGCAAGTCTTCACCTTATCACCCTCAGGCTAATCGTTAGGTAGAATCAACTGACAAAGTTTTAGAAGCCATTTTAACTAAAACCATTCAATTACATCAGAAGGATTGGGTAGATAGACTTCCGGAGGCTTTATGGGCCTAAAGGATAACATGGAGAAACACTATCGAACATACCCCTACGAGTTAGTGTATGGAAAACAAGTCCTTTTACCTATTGAGTTTCAAGTTAAAACCTTTTGTATGGCAGCACAATTAGGCATGAATTTGGATGAAGCACAGAAACAACAAATATTGCAGATTAATGAGTTAGATGATATTAGACAAGATGCACTCCAAAGAACCATGCTAATATAGAATCAACGAAAGACATGGCATGATAAATTTATTAAGCAAAAACAATTTAATATTGGAGATTGGGAATTATTATTCGACTCACGATTTAAAATTTTCAAAGGAAAGTTAACTACCCGTTGGATGGGACCATATGAAGTAGTTACATCTTTTGACAATGGGTCAGTAAAAATTGAGACAATTGATGGCTCACAAATTTCCTTTGTAGTAAATGGAAAGAGACATTATCACCAACCAACATCTAAACAGGATTTCATATAGAATGTTTTGCAGCAGAATGAAATGGAATGGGTTGAAGGGGAAGTTATTCCTCCTCCTCCTGATCCTTAAAAAAGGTATTTTGGGGTTATCATCACTTGTATATATGTAAATATGTGTTTACTTTTCAGAATAAATAAGAGTAATTTCTAACATATTGTTTACAAGGGACTCTTTTTCTTTTTTATAATGTTGTATATGTTTTCATGAATAAATTGAATCATCTAACAAGTGGTTTCGCAGTTTGATTACAAGTACTTTATCTCTATAAGTAGCTCATGGAGTATTACTTGGAAAAGGGAAGTATGGTAGAACACTCATCAAGTATATTAACCTTTCTTGGGGTACTTTTGGGATTTGCAGCTTATAGTGAAAAATAAAAAATACAAATCCTTTGTATATCATTCTTAACCAGGTCTTCTATGATTCATATGGTTTTTGGTATTTTGATTCAGACATGTATCTTTATAATTTGTTTTTTAACAATTGCTTGACAAACCCACTTTCATTATTATATTTTTCACAATATTATCTTACACCTATGGATTACTAGTTCATCCTATACTTGTTATCAAAACTTGTATCTCAAAGTATTTTGGTGATAATTGGAGAGTAAGTGAAATTTTTTCCTGTGGGGAACATTACTTATCTCTTATGAAGAAGAAGGATTGTAAGGTCAAAGAACAACTTTAAGTTATTCTCTTTTGACATGATCTATGGTTAAGGGAATTATGAAAGTACTTATAAGTTTATTTTACAAAATTGAATTATGTGTTTAGCAGGACTTAACTCGCTCTAGTACCAATTGGATTCCATCCATTTAATATCATTATACAAGGAAAACTCGTTAGGGTATTGAACAGGCCTGCTGGCAACGGGTTAATGCTAAGTAAAAAAAAAAAATTCAACACGGAAGCTTGATAAATGCAAGTAAACCCATCGGGGTACTGAACAGGCTCAATGGCAGCGAGACTATGCTTGCATGGTACCAACGTAAACTTGTCGAGGTACTGAACATGCCTGCTGGCAGAGGCGCAATACCAGGTAAAAGAGATCTAGTTAATGCACTACTATGCACATAGTTCATAAAACAATGATCATATAAAGAAAATTTTTAGAATTTGTGAATAAACATGTCATGACCAATTGTTTATAATGTCATTTGAGAAGGGCTATAAGTTGGGCTTGAACTTGGCCATTTAATTCCACAAATACCTAGGATGTCATTATCCTAGAAATGGGACCCATAGCTATAAATCTCACACTCCGGGGTAAACTTACATATTTTGTGATGGCAGGATACCTTTAAAATGAGGCATGGATGACTAGCTTTTCCTATGGCAGTCTTTTGGTTATATTATTTTCATTTAAGTGGTCTTTCTAAGCACTATTATGTTTTTCATGAATATACATATCTGAATCATTTCCATTTACTAATTAGTTTTCCTTTTTCTTACAAAATAATAACATCATGGTAGAAATATTAATTTTCATTATATGGAACAATTAATTCTTCTCTCTTGTATGGCTTGAGGACACGCCATATCTTTGGTTTGGGGAGGATTATGAAAAATTAGATTGTTTTTGTTTTTCATTATTTATGTCAAATCTATTTATCCCTAACAAATGATAAGTGTTTTCAGGATAATGAAAGCAGTGGAACTTGGTTATAGCATGAAGCATATTTTCACAGAAAAATCAATATGGAGAACTATATGAAGGATTGAATGAAGGTCCAAATGAAATACCAAATGACGATCTGAATAAAACATAGTGATATTATAGCACTTATGAATAAAATTTGCTAACCAAATTTTGGTTTTTGGCAAATAAGTTTTTATCTCCATATGGATGCTTTGACCTTAAAAGTTTTTTATCATTTCACTATTGGCAACCTTATCCTCTTACCCAATTATGCATGTAAACTATCAAATGACCAATTTTCTTATTGATCAATCATATCATAAATGTGATTTATACCTTTCGTATCATATCATATGGTCAACCTATCCAAAGGTTTACTTTGGACATGGTTGAACTAATTACAAACCTTATGAACTCATTCATTTATGCATATGCCTGTTGTGGGCTCACATCTCAAAATTCATTATGACAGTGTGATCTCTTATTTTTCTGTTTGCTCAGTGGGACCTGGCATTTCTCCAGTTTGGGAGAATTTTGATCCCATATTTGTTATCATTTTTGGCAGTTAAATTACTCATTTAAACACATGTTTTATTATATTTTTACATATTTTATGTCATGCAGATCACTATTCAGCCTAGGTATGAATGTATTTAAGGTTTATATAAAATCCATTTATTATTATCATTTTATGATTTTATTGATTAAAATTGACATTAATGAAGCGCATTTGATATATTAATTGATATGTACATTTGTTTGCAGGTTATATAGTCTTTTTGGATGAATTAACAACAAGCACTCATTCATCTTTCCATGCACACAGCATGTCCAATTCATCATCCAGCTCACTACGCGATATTCGTTTGTAGGTTTCCAAGCATTTAAATATTGTTACTGCATACCATAGTCCTTAAGCACACCAGCAAATAGACATCGCATTCATCCTAGATATGCACCCAACATATCTAGCTCATGGTCCAGCAGCCAGCTTACTGTTCAGCTTTCCATCCATATCCCTAACCAGACTACGCACTGTTGAGAATTGATTTTAGGCATTAAAATGATTGAAACATCTCGTGAATTGTTTACTGTCCACACATCCGGGTAATGAAGCTCTCATTATAGATGATTTTCCAGCCTACAGCCTCCTTCATTGACACCTCACCAATAGTCCACGTGTTGGGTTGATGCATTAGCCTACGTTCTAGAAGACTCACCTCTGTGCGCTCTCCTCTATCCAACACCACTTCACCTACCGCACTAAGGAAGGAGTTGTGCACCACATCACGCATGCTGAAGAAGGATCATGTGCGTTACACCATCCAATGGAGAGAGTCGACGTGCGTTAAAGGAGGAATATCTTGTGCATTGGATTTTTAGTAGTTAGACGCCTTTATGGTTGACTAAATATAGAGAGCGATCGACCACTAAAGGGTCGACTTGCTCATCCTTATAAACATTGTATATAAACACCTCCATGTGCATTGTTAGAGAGTTGATCGGTTCATTTGTTAGATAGTCATTTTTGAAGAGAAGAGTTCTGTAACTCTTTTCCATCATTTTAATAGAGTTGTATGCTTTGTTGTTTATGATTGTGTTTGAGTAAGCATTATCTAGGAAACACCCTTGATTGCTGAGAGGGCCCCTCATCAACAAGAGGTTCATTCTTTTGTGTAATTTTGTTCTTTTCTTTCTGGTATAGATAGTTTAGTTTTTTTTCATTAGATTGTTGTAAATGTTTATCTCATTTATTTCCTGTAATGCAATTTTATTTCTGAAAGTTAAATAGTTAATTGCGCGCATAGTTTGCTTTCAACTTTACTTTTAGTCCATTCATTTCCAGTTTATGGTTCAATATTTGCAATTAGATAGAATAGAATTTTAGTTTTGTTTATTTCCTTTCTGTTCCAAGTTTATGCAATTTGCATTTCAGTTTGTTTATTAATATATAATGATTTCTTTTATGAATTTGTATAAATTTTAGTTGATTGTTTAATTTGATTAATAAATAGGTTTATTTACTGCCTTTATGCATTGTATTTATATGTGCATGAATTCAGCTGAATATTAGATCATTTAGGTTAATTTCTGTTATTTTAATTTTGCAGACTGACATTCAGACAACCTCTTTAAATTGTCATTCAGTCGCCCCTTTCAGACCCACAGTTTAGTTTATCATTCATCTCATTGTTTCGTTGTTAGTGTTTTTCATGTGTTTTGAAATTGTTTTAAGTTCTGTTTCTTTAGTGTTTGAAGTACGCTTTGACTGTAATAGTTAAAGTATAGTTTCCCAGATGTGGGAAGAGATTTTGTAGGGGCGAATTTTAGCCTAGTGGGCTATTTTTCCATGTTTTTCTCCCAAAAAATATTCGCCATTTTGCATTTTTTGAAGCCCTGTTTCACCCAATTTTGATGGGGTAAAAATTTTTCACTCTAGAAATCGCCAAATTCTTATATAAACGATATAGAATCCTTGGAAATTAAAATATTTTTTGAAACATATTGCCAATCATTTTATAGTTGGTGTTTTAAGAATTGTTAATATTCTCCAACATTTATACACTTTTAAATAAGTATGGTTCCTTAAAATCATCCCTGGATGTGGGTGTCAATAGCAATGACAACTATCTAGCCGACTCTAGTGACACGTTCCCTACTCTACTTCCACTGACTCAAGCTTCCAGCGATGCTCGATCTTGCTCGGACGCGAATAACATGCTCGACGTCTCTTATCCGGCGAACTCCGGTGACACCCGGCCTGTTCTCCGGCCACCGATATTGGCTCGTGTTAACATTACTTCTCACCACCCGGCTCATGACCGTCGTCAACCTACGCAAGATCCTCTGAACTCAGAAGAAATTTCCTAAGTCATGTCGGAGCATGCAATCGGGGCTGGAAGAGGTACGATGTCCTAGGCTCAATCATGGCTTGTTTTGAAGGTTTAATGGTGATTGATAGGCGATTAACTCATCTTCACTGCGTGTATTATGATATGGAGGATAGCTACATTGGGCTCGAGTTCAAGGTGGAGGTTCACAGACTTGCTGTTGTTGCTGAGTGTTCTGGATCCCATGACGTAGATTCCGCCCCTCTGCATATTGGTTTCAAGCTCATTTATGTGACCATGTCTCGCCAGCGAGGCACCCCTAGGTGAGCCAATTCGGGGAGATCCAAATCCCAGAGGGGATGCAGTGCTCCCATCCCAACGGACTATGAACCACACATTTCAGCGAGGGTTCGTGTCGTACTGGAAGCATGGGAGAACAAGGTGTTGAACTATAAGCTTTCGACAGGAGAGGAAGGCAGTAATATAAATCATTACTGGATGTTGAAAAACATGCTCTATAATTTAGCAGAGGATATCCTCAGTAATTGGGAGAAGGCTAGGATTGCGGTTCACTCCATGAATACTAAAATTGCTAATATTGATGCTCAGCTTATAACCATGGATAAAACCTTTTCTTGGAAAGGAAAAACAAGTATTTCAAGCTTAAATATCCATAACTCAGGGAGAGGTGCACAGGGTGGCAGTGCTAGTGGCAGCGAAATGGGTGGTCGTGCTATAACCAGTCTTGGGGGCAGTGGTAGTGCAACAGGAGGCTCTTCCAAAATGCCACGTGCTAACCCATTCCCAATTCCATCTACAGTGGAACCTCTTTTCAAATGATAGAAGGACTCACCGACCTTGCAAATGGAGCATCATCCACCACTGATTCTTGCACCAACTGCTACCACAAACTTACCTACTGTGTCATAGGAGGAATGAAGGGCCTGCCCCATCATTGAATAATTACCCTCGGCTTAATGTTCGTTCTGAACAGGTTTTCTTTTAGTTCCGTCTCTCGCAGGCTTTTAGATACAGTTTATGTTTTTTTCTAAGTTTTACTACATATCTTTTTCTATAATTAGTTGGGCTCTACTGGTTTACCAAAGTTTTTGTATGGCATTTATGTTTCCATGCAACCCAGTCTCTTTTTTTATCAGTCATGGATAGTACCTTCAGTCTTAAACATTATCAGTATGAATCTGGATAGACAGGTGTCTTATTTTTTTAGAGGCTCTGAAGGAGGCTTGGCCTCTTTCAACCTCAAACAGTCATGAGTTTTTGGATGTAATTTTTTCCCCCTGTAATATAATATACCGTGTAGTTTACAACAAAAAAATAGTTAAAGTATAGTTTATTTTACATTAAAGTTAATTTGAATTGTTTTATGTTATTTATTAAAAGTTATCTTACTTCTTTTCACCTTAAATATGTTTTGAGCTATTTTATGTTTTGTTTCTTGAGTTTGTTTTTTATTTCTTTTTACTGTTGTATTGTTTTGTGTTTTTGGACTAATTTATCCATTTGCATGTGAAATTCAGTATTACATGTGTGATCCTTAGTATGTTTTTAGGTTGTTCCTTTTTCATTGTGTGATTACTGAAAGAGACTTGTACGACAGAATTCAAAGACATTCATATTAAGTTTTCTACTCGCTTCTTTTTATTAAGTTTTCTACTTGTTGATGAATTATGTCTTCCTTGCATCCTAGTTTCCCATTTAAAGATTAGTTGTAGATAGTATCTTTTTCCAGTTTAAAGTTATTTGCTTATGGATCAAATTATTGATTATTTAGTTTAGTATTTTGTTCCGATTTAATTACTTTAATAATTTAATTCTTAGGAGTTTGACTCGGTTTTTCATTTTGAAATATATTTCGATCTTTTGTTTGTTAAAATATTTACACGACACCCTCTACCTTCGCATATATTTTGTATCAACTCTAATCCTGCCAACCTCGGTCAATAATTAAATATTAGGTGAATTAATCTAGATGATATAACACCCAACATGCATCGACAATATCAAGCTCTAACCTCATCATCTGAGTGGCATCAAAGGCCTCCAGTTCCTCCATCCACATCATCGATGGTAGAAAATAGGGATTTCCAATACTTCTTGTTTGTAAATATGTGCCATGTTGAGTTAATCCATAGTCTTTTGCCCATGTAAGGGTATTCCACTTACACATAACAAATATTTTGAAAGAAATAATCACTCACAAGATTGAAAAGGGATATCCCTTAATTAGTTTATATTATATACTCATCACAATATCCCTTAATTAGTCACAAACAACTCACAATTTGCTCAAGAAATCCATGGGCTTTATATGGGATACAAACTAACCTATGGTTTGTGTGTGGAATTTCATCATTACCTGATATTTTATGGATTGTTGTTTCTTGGTATGTTGCTCTAGTAATTAGGGTTTCCTTACGGTTCACTTCAAGAACACCCAAACACTCAAACAATGTAGAAAATACCTTAGTCCACTCAAACAAGGTTATGGTTTCTTCTAGATGCCCCAAACAACTCACATCCTACTCAATAAATCCATGGCCATTGCATGGGATACAAACTGAGCTCTGCTTTGTTTGTGGAATGTCATCATTACCTGATATTTTATGGAGTGTTGTTTCTTGGTCTGTTGCTTCAGTAATTGGGGTTTCCTTACTTGTCGATTGTGTTATCTTGGCTGCTACTATAGTTAAATAAACCTATATTAATTGAATTTATTATCTCTACGGAGTATGTCATGTGTTCCTGTAGTGACTTGTCTCTTAATAGACAATATATGATCTAAAAACATATTATGGAGTATAAGGAAGGTTTCATCTCTCCTAGTGGGTTATCTTATTTGTTTTCTTTGTACTTTGAGTTAGATTTACTAATGGTATTATTTATTGCCTTTGTATACTTTTCAATTTTAACACAGGGACCTTTGGGAATGTTAAAGTTGAAAAAGATGAAATTGCTTTAAACTTATCTTGTCTAGTTACAATGATACTATTTTGTTGTTATGGTTTTTCATGGTTTATGTATTTTTTCTTATCAGTTATCTGTTGGTAAGTTTAAATATCACAATATCGTTGGTACTTACCAAAAGTTATAGTTTCATTGATGCATATTTGTAGGTTTTTAGATCCATCTCTCTAATTGTTCAACAAAATTTAAGTATAGGAGAAGGTATTTCTCTTTATATGTTAATTTCATGTTTTTTTAATGCTAAAATTGGGGAAATTTTATTGACATCTGTTGCAGCTGCAACTGTTTTCCCAAATTTTTGAAATTTTGGACTCTCCTCTTAATTTTTATCTTGCCTAGAATTGTTTGGATCCATGAACTCTATTTTTGTTTTCCCTCTGCTACAAGTTTGGACTGTTTTGAGGTTAACTGTCTTCATGCTTTTCGGAAAATTGCTTATGTCTGAAACTGCTTTGGGTTGTGGAACTTGGAGTTTGGTTTGAAATATTTCCCTTTGATCTGGGATTTCTTTATTTGTTTGCGGAAGTATATTTCTCATTTTCGCCACTGTTTCGGAGGTGAAACAAAGTTCATCACTGCCCAGCCAAAAGTAACATTTTTAGTTTGGTTGTTCGGAGGCCATTTAAACAACTCATCAGAGCCATATTTCCTTATGGAGCCTTCGTTGCGGAAGCTAAACGATGAGTGCTCTGTCGGATAGTCTTGACTTATTTGATGTCGTGTTGTTATTTTTTTGACTTGTTTTGCATTGTTGGAGGTTGGTTGAAGTTTGAGTCAGGGTTGTTTGATCTTTATGAAGCCGTTGTTTTGGAAGTGAGATAAGCTTTTTGGACTGCGACACGACCCTAACTTTTTTCGAACACTTAACGTTTTCACAATGTTTCTATGCCATAGTGTAAAGTTTATGACTTTGATCGAAGGCTGTAGTCTGATTGTTTTCCGCCATTGCGGCTCTCGAGTGAACTAAGTGCCTTCCATATAACTGCTCCGCCCGTCGATGCTTTGTCTGGGTTTCACCAATATGTCTTTTGGTTGCGGGGCCCATAGTCTTTTCATCTTCCACCATTGTGGCTGCGTAATGCACTAAGCTCCCAACATTGATGTCGTTTCATTCACCGACAGAGAACTTTTCCGCATGATTCTTTGGCATTTAGTTCTTCCGAATCCAATAGAATTAATGGTCCCATGGAACTCGTTGTCCGTCTGAAACCCACTGTTGTGGCTGTAAGTAAGACTATTTGACTGATATTTTAATGGTTCAAGCTACTGATAAGGTTTTTCCCGTCGTCTTGGGAGTTTTTAACCCCTGTGTGGGCGGCGGTGGTTTTTTATTCTTGTTAAGGCTTTCGCGACGAGAGCGCAGTACAGGGCCTCATTTTGATGATCTGTTTTGTTGTTAGTGTAGTTTAAGTTTATTGAAAAGATGTAGTCCTAATTAATGATGAATTTTTGTTTAACTGTAGATGGACTTAGAAGATTCTTCAGAATACTACTGCGAGAAGGCGTAGCTAAAGGATAAAGTTGAGAAAAGTTGGATGAAAAGTGATAAGCAGAGTTTGTTATGAAATCAATAGATCCAAAGAAGGACAAGTAAAAGCCAAGGAAGAATCAACAGTAAAAAAAGCCCAGGCTTGGAAAGGATCCGTCAATTACCGAGCTGATCTCGTTTTATGAAGTACTCATAAGTTGAAATCCGAAATGCAACGCATTATATGAATCATGAGTACTCACGAAAAAGACAAAATTGTGAGATTAAATGGTTTTGGGGGTTCCCAAAGGTCAGATGGTTGGGGAAGCCCAAGGGTTTTTATGGTTTTTGTAGAAAGAGAGGAAAGTTAGAGAGAATCGGGGGCTTTTTCCCTAGAAAAACTTGTGATCTATTGTTTGTAAGAGGAACTATTTTGTTTTACAATAAGAAATTGCAATTTTTTCCTGTTGGAGAAGGTGCTGTGTGGAATGTTCGAATGTGATAAAATGAACAATGTTGAAGGGGAACTATTTCATTTTCAATTGTGTTTCATTAACTATGAGAGCGTTCTAACTTTTTGAACCTATGTTCTTATCTGAATGTTCTCTGGTATATTCTGTGATAATTTCCACTATGAGTAATGGAGGTTTTAACTGTTGATGAGCTATCTTGTCATATATATCTTTATTCATGTTTACGTGTTTTGATTCTAATAATAGCTATCTGTGATTTGTCTTAATATGTGAACAGTATTACATTACTCATGAATTAATAGCTTGCTCCCTAGGGGCAGCTTAGTTAGTGATGTTTTTTTTTAGTTGTGTGTGATTTAGAAGTAAGAGAGTCTAAGACAAGAGGTAAGAACCTGTGCATCATGTTGTGACCACTCCTTGCACTCTTAATCAATCTGCTTCTTAGATAGGCACTTGCATATCATACTTAAAGTCAAAATACAAAAATATATATATAGTGGACCGGGCCGCAGCCGGTAAAACCTTTTATTTTTTGTTACTTGACCTACGGTAGCCAGACTGCAAACCGGACGGATTCCCTACACCAAATAGTCATGGGCTAGTTGGGAACGTTGAATGGGGAAAATCCCTTGCTATTGTTGCCTGCGAATTTCCAGGCCTCAACAGTTTTTGGCACTAGAAGGAGGGCTGCCAGTGCATGGCTGGCAAAGGAAACCTGTTTTCTTGAAATAACTCCACCAGTGATAATTTTTACAGTAGTTTGTGTCTTGATCCAAATACTCAAGAGAATAGGGAACATCTATTTGTTGTGGACAACCAAGTGGTAAATGATCTGAGGAGACACACCCGGGATTATGTAAAGAGTATTGGAGGATTACCCATTATCCCTAATTTACCCCGAAGAGAGTACAAGAAGAAAGACCGTCCCATCTTGGAATATTTAGTGTTAGTTGGAGATTGGGAAGAGTTAGTAGAAGTAGCATTACAGGAGGTTTTTCAGCCTTTGAATCAAGTAGGCCTAAACACACCTTACGGTTCACCTATTAATACTCCTATTCATTCACCACCTCACTCTCCACCCAGACTCATGGCAGGAATAAATGCAAATCAGCCACCCAACCCACCAAATCCACCACCTTCCTAGAAATCCAGATCACCTTTAAACCTAACACCTCCTTTTCATGATTTACCTCAATCTTTTGAAAAGATGCTTCCCAAGTTTAATCCAAATGAGAAGATGTTAGTAGATGACCACTTGCAAAGTTTCTATTTGGCAGTAGAAGGATTAAGGGATGGGGAATATGAGGATGTAGTTTGTATACTTTTTCCACACACCCTTAAAGGAGCAGCAACATCATGGTACTTTGGTTTTCCTGCAAACTCTATCCCTGATTGGGATACCTTTGAAAGGATTTTTAGAAGTAAGTATGCAACCCAAAAAACTCATGCAGCTCTCATGAAAGGACTATGTGCCTTAAAAAAAGAAAGAAAAGAGAAGGTGCATAGTTTTACCCAAAGATTCGTAGCCTATCTTAAGAATTTTTCTAAAGCTGACAAACCCTCAGATAAATTCATGATTGAATATTATACCTCATCTCTAGGACCCGAGTTGGCCATGTTTGCTAAAATAAAGGCCAAACCTACGCTAGCAGAGACTTATGAGGAAGCAAAGAGAGTAGAGGCTGAAAGGGAAAGTATCAAAGATTATCCTGAACGGTCAGGAGAAAAAAATGTTGGGAGGAAATATTTGTTGTTTACTAATCCTAAAGAGGACAAATCACCATAATTCGAAGGAATGGCAAAGATGATGCAGAATCTTTCTAACAAAATCATAGACTTGGAAAAGGAAAAGGAAGCCCAAAAGTTCTACAAGCCTTATTACAAGAAAAGGGAAGATAACAATCAATCCCAACCCCCTCTGCACAGCCCTGCATCTATGAACTTAACGGAGGTAGGAATGGATAACTTTTGCACTTTCCACCAGCAAACCCATTCTGAAAAGAGTTGTCCTCAATGGATAAATTCAATGACGTTGGTTATGAATCAGCTTTTGGATTCCAAATTAACTGAAGACAATGATGAAGAAGGGAAAGACAACAATAAATCAATAGAAAAACAGGAGGATGAAGCTATGGTTTTATGGGACTGTGTATCGTTGTTTGATGCCAAGGAAGAAAAGGATCTGAGACATGAGTGCATCCTGGAAACAAATGTAACCGGAAGAAGCAAGGGGTTGATTAAGGAAAATATTCTTATGCTCTCGAAGATCAAAAGACTTCAAAAGAATGTTAATAAATTTCAAAATAGCTCCTCAGCTAATAAAATTCTGGAGTTTACCATCACCAGTCAAAATCCTAGACAGATCAACATGCCTACTAAGCCCAATGAAGAAAAAATAAATAATGTTAGATTGAATCTCACAGAACATAAGATGGATTATGACATCGTGGAGGATATCAAGAAGGTAAGGGAAAACATCTCATTATTTGAAATGTGCAATGTGCCGTAGCAGAAAGAAAAGCTATTGAAAGCACTTGAAGTATCAGAGGAGAGGCTTCCCACTAACAATCATCCCCAAGAAGAATAAATTGGTGAAGCAAGTATGGGAGGTGAGCCTAAAAGCAAGAATCCACCTTTTCTCCTTACTTTTGAAAATTTCAACCATAACGTGCATAACTACCTAGTAGACTCGAGAGCATCAGTCAACATCATGCCGCTGTCGGTCTGCAAAAGGATAAATGGACAACCTAAACCATCTACCTGGAGGGTCATTCAGTTGGATAGAATGAATGTGAAGGTAATTGGGGAAATGGAGGATGTTCTCATTTGCTTATCTTCAAATGATAAGGTGTGTCAAGTCATCGATATTGTGGTGACTGACATACCAGAAGCTTATGGACTTATTTTGAGTAGAGATTGGTCGACAAAGCTGAATGGATATTTTGCCTCGGACTGGTCGCATCTGTGGCTACCATATAAAGGAAGCCCAAATCAAATTAAATTTTTGAGGGAGACCCACATGAAACACAATGTTACTCAGTTCGAAGAAAAAAATGAATCAGTGGATTCTGTTTTGGGAAACTACTTTATTGAGCTAGAACCAGGAAACTATCAAGCAAAAGAAGCTAGTGATACATCAGACGCTCAGCCTGATCTCCTTCGATTTTCACAGGCTGATGAAATCGATTGTAAAATAGTAGACTTAGCTATAGATGTAGATGTTAATTCTTGCATAGTAGCGGTTAGCGATTTTTGGACTCTTTTCTTTGACGGTTCTAAAACTTTAGAGGGGTCAGGAGCCGACTGTGTATTGATTGACCCTAAGAAAAAGAAACCTTTTCTTTCATGTAGGTTAGAGTTTAAATGTACCAATAACACAGCTGAATATGAAGCATTAGTTCAGGGATTAAGGAAAGCAATTGAATTAAAGGCAAACAATCTGAAAGTGTTTGGAGATTCTAAAATAATTGCAAAACAAATTCAGAATCAAATACATTGCATTTCTCCTCATTTAAAAGCTTATCAAAATGAAGTATGGGATTTAGTTAAATATTTTAATGCATTTAACATTGTATCGATTCCAAGATTTAAGAATGCAGCAGCTGACTTGTTGGCCACCTCAGCTGCAAGGCTTATGCCCTCTAATAATCAGTGCTCTGTTGAATTGCTTTTCAAGCCTTTAGTTCCAGATATGATTACCAATCTACGAGTGTTCGATGATGATCAGTAGATTATAGAATGCTTGACAAATGATGAGACTTTCAAAGGGGTGATTATTGATGGTGAAGAACATCAAGCCGAGCTAAAATTTGATAATTTTATTCTTAAGGGAGTCAAGACTTTAGAACGGATGTTTGATTTAAATGAGAAATTTAGAAGACCAATGAATGTGAAGACTCATAGCTCATCCTTACAGTTCAAGTTGATTAATCTAAGGACTGAAATGGAGCCTAAATATGTGAATCTGGGAAAATGTTGCTCCCCAGGTAAAAGGAATGAGTTTATCATTCTTTTCAAGTAATACAAAGATGCTTTTTCCTGGATGTATGAAGATCTGAAGACATATGACACCAATATTATCCAGCATGTTATCCCCAATAGATCTGGAATCAAGCCTTATCAGTAGCCTTTAAGGAAAATGCATCCAAAATTAGAACCTTTAATCATGAGTGAAGTTAAGAAACTATTGGATGCTAGAATTATCTTCAAGGTTAGACACTCAGAATGGGTTTCAAATCTGGTACCGGTGAGGAAGAAATCTGGAGAAATCAGGCTATGTGTGGATTTTAGAAACTTAAATCTTGCTTCAGATAAAGACAATTATCGCGTTCCACCCATGGAGCAGATATTACAAATGGTTTCAGGTTCTGAACTATTCTCTTTATTAGATGGATTCTCAGGCTAAAATCAAGTATTAGTAGCCGAAGAAGATAGACTAAAAATGACATTCAGGACCAGGTGGGGAACTTTTGCTTATAGAAGGATGCCCTTTGGACTCATAAACACTAGAGCTACTTTACAGAGGGCTATGGACGTAGCTTTCCGCGGTCTGATTGGCCGCATTGCTGTAGTATACCTCAATGACATCACGATATTCTCAAAGAAAAGAGAGGAACATGCATTTTATCTAAAGCAGATTTTTGAACGCTGCTGAAAATATGGTGTCTCGCTAAACCCCAAGAAGTGTGTGTTTGCAATTATAGAAGGTAAGTTGTTGGGTCACATGGTTTCTAAGAAGGGGATCTCCATAGACCCAGAAAGGATCAAAGCCATCGAACATATTCCCTTACCCCATAATAAAAAGGGCATGCAATCATTTATGGGGATAATAAACTTCGTGCGAAGGTTTGTGCCAAATTTTGCTCAAATTTTTAAACCTTTGTAGCAAATGGTAAATCAAAGTGTACAATTCAAGTGGACTGATGTAGAGAATAACACATTTAGTAAGATTAAAACAGCTGTTGCACATGCACCCTCCCTCAAAAGTCCAGATTTTGAAAAATATTTTATTTTGTACACATTCGCATCTGATGATTCACTATGTGCTTACCTAGAAGGTAGACAGGGGAGATGAGTTCCCCATATCATTTATGAGCACTGGTCTGCAAGGGGTCAAATTGAATTACCTATTTGTGGATAAAAAAGATTGCGTAGTGTTCAAAGCGGTGAAACAATTTAGACCATATATACTTAAGAACCGGACAAAGGTAATAGTTCCACACCCAGCTGTGAGGTCTCTTTTCATACAAAAGGATTTAGGAGAAAGAAGAGGAAACTGGGTAACATCTCTATAGGAGTATGACCACAAATTCAAGATAGCCTCCATGGTCAAAGGGCAAGGACTATGCAAACTGATGACTGAAAGTAAAGACAATGAAGAACATGACTGGGAAGATGAAGCTAAGTTACATTTGATGGATGTATGTCCTCGTTTCACATCTCCGGACTCTTGGTATTGAGACCTTGTGCATTACCTTCAGGTGAGATTGTTACCGAAACATTGGAATTCTAAGCAAAGAAGAGCACCGCGTCTTAAATCAGCCTCATATAAAATTGTTGAAGGAATATTATTCAAAAAGAATTATGATGGAGTTCTTCTTATATGCTTAGAGAAAGAAGATGCAAAGAAGGTAATGATAGATTTACATGATGGGCCTGCTGGAGGACACTTCTCCAGAGATACTACAGCTCATAAAATTCTTAGAGCTGGATACTATTGGCCCACACTATTCAAAGATGCACACGCCCATGTTAGAAAGTGCAACATTTGTCAAAGGTGTGGTGGAAGACAAGTTAAAGCAACAGGACTGTTAAATCCTGTGATGATAACAAAACCTTTTGAGTAGTGGGGGATGGATATCATTGGGGAGATAAATCCAAATTCTTCCTTGCAACACAAGTATATTCTAACAGCAACCGACTACTTCACTCGTTGGGTCAAAGCCATTATGTTGCGTAAAGTAAATGAAGATGCGGTCATGGACTTCTTGCAAGACCATATTATGACCAGGTTTGGAGTTCCAATTTCTTTAGTTTTTGATAATGCTACTTACTTTTACTCGATTAGATTAACTGCATTTTCTCATGAGAAAGGAATTAATTTGCATTACTCTGCTAATTACTATCCACAGGGAAATGGTTTAGCTGAATCTACAAACAAGAATCTGACTAGGATTTTAAAAAAGACAGTGATAGAAAATCAGAGGAGTTGGCACTCAACGTTACCAAATGATATTTGCGCTGATAGGGTCACCCCCAAAACTTCGTTAGGTGTGTCCCCGTATACCCTTGTTTATGGAAAAGAGGCCATTCTACCCCCCAATATCATGCTACCCTCTTCCATAATAGTTTAAGAATCCAGAGGATCAGATAATGAAGTCTTGCAGGTAAGGATACATAATCTTTTGAAGGCAGAGGAATCTAGATCCAAGGCTAGAGAACATTTTAAACAACAACAGGAGGTAGTTAAGAGATGGTTTGATAAACACAAGGCTGGAACAAAATAATTTGAGGTGGGATATTTGGTTCTCAAGTGAGACCACCCCCATGATGAAAAAGGAAAACACAAGAAATTTCAACATTTGTGGGTAGGCCCTTTCCAAATTGCAGCAAAGCTTGGCCCCTCAACCTATAAATTGCAAGATTTACAGGGGTGGGAAGAGAACTTACCAGTAAATGGTTTAGTTCTCAAACCTTATTTTTCCTGAGTTTTGTTTTTGTTCTCTTATCTTGTACATAAATAAATTGACTTGGCTATTTATTTTGATTTATTTTATTTCTGTTTTGTTTTAGTTTAGGTTTTGATTGATTTCAATAAAAAGGAGGCAAACTCTTGGTTGCATGGAGAGCATCAGAATTCTGGAGTGATTAAAGTTCTTGAGTGTAATACTGTGTACTATTGTTTTATCTGAAAGAATTTCTTCTAGTTTAGTAGTTTTCCCGAGTGGCTATGAACACATTGAAGTCCTACTTAATTTTTATTAAATAAACTAGGATCAAAAGGTCTGGAATACTATTTTGAGGTTCCATCCATCTCACATTTAAAAATGTCCTAGGGGGTGACAGCAAAAGGCCCATGGAAAGGAAGCAAGGTAAATAGTATATTATATATAAAAGATCCCATGCCAGGAATTGAATGCCAAAAGGAAGTTAAGAGTCAAAAACTCCTATGAAAGCAATTTGTATCAAAACAAAGTACTGAACCATATAATTACTAAATTTCCAAAAGTTCTTCTCCATCCGTGAGCTAAAAGTTGAATACATCTCTCACACAAAAGGACACTATGGATAGAGGGGGCTGAATGAAAATTCAGAAAAAAAGGCATGCAGGAGGACTCATATGAAAAAGAAAAAATTCCAAAAAAGCACAAAAAGTGTAAAATGGCATGGCAATGAGGAACAAAGGAGTATTTTTGCTTACCATATGTTACTATCTTGTGGCGTCCAAGCTGGAAGCTACCCGAAGACAGAGGTAATAAATGAAACTCATCTTCCCGGCCTCAAAAGAGTTATCTTGACTTGGAAATCTTGTTTCCCTTTCTCCTAAATTGGACTATCATCAATGATTAAAAGTACATATATTTTCCATTTGGGAAATCCAGACATCTGGAAGAATTCAACATGTTCGCTTATTGTTAAATAGTCTGTTACTTAAGGAATAAATTGTCCAGAGATATAGGTTCACCAGGTAGTCACCAATTGTTGCAGCTACAACTGTTTTCCCAAATTTTTGAAATTTTGGACCCTCCTCTTAATTTTTATCTTGCCTAGAATTGTTTGGATCCATGAACTTTGTTTTTGTTTTCCCTCTGCTACAAGTTTGGACTGTTTTGAGGTTAACTGCCTTCATTCTTTTCAGAAAATTGCTTATGTCTGAAACTGCTTTGGGTTGTGGAACTTGGAGTTTGGTTTGAAATATTGCCCTTTGATCTGGGATTTCTTTCTTTGTTTGCGGAAGTCTATTTCTCGTTTTCACCACTGTTTTGAAGGTGAAATAAACTTCATCGCTGCCTAGTTGAAAGTAACATTTTTAGTTTGGTTGTTCGGAGGCCATTTAAACAATGCATCGAAGCCATATTTCCTTATGGAGCCTCCGTTGCAGAAGTTGAACGATGAGTGCTCTATAGGATAGTCTTGACCTCTTTGATGTCGTGTTGTTATTGTTTTGACTTGTTTTGCATTGTCGGAGGTTGGTCAAAGTTTGAGTCAGGGTTGTTTGATCTTTATGAAGCCGTTGTTTTGGAAGTGAGACAAGCTTTTTGGACCGCAGCACAACCCTTAGTTTTTCCGAACACCTAACGTTTTCACAATGTTTCTATGCCATAGCAGAAAGTGTATGAATTTGATCAAAGGTTGTAGTATGATTGTTTTCCACCATTGTAGCTCCCGAGCGAACTAAGTGCCTACCATATAACTGCTCCGCTCGTCGATGCTTTGTCTAGGTTTCATTGATCTCTCTTTTGGCTGTGGGGCCCGTAGTCTTTTCATCTTTTTCCATTGCAACTGCGTAATGCACTAACCTCCCGACATTGATGTCGTTCTGTTTGCTGATAGGGAACTTTTCCACCCGATGCTTTGGCATTTAGTTCTTCCGAATCCAATAGACTTAACGGTCCCACAGAACTTGTTGTCCGTCTGAAACCCCCCATTGTGGCTGTAAGTAAGACTATCTGGACGATGTTTTAATGGTTCAAGCCACCGGTAAGGTTTTTCGTATCGTCTTGTGAGTTTCTAACCCCTGTGTGGGCAGCGATGGTTTTTTATTCTTGTTAAGGCTTTCAGGATGAGAGCGCAGTACAGGGCCTCATTTTGATGATCAGTTTTGTTGTTAGTGTAGTTTAAGTTTATTGAAAAGATGCAGTCCTAATTAATGATGAATTTTTGTTTAACTATAAACAGAATTAGAAGATTCTTCAGATTACTGCTGCAAGAAGACGTAGCTAAAGGATAAATATGAGGAAATTTGGCTGAAAAGTGATAAGCAGAGTTTGTTATGAAATCAACGGATCTAAAGAAGGAAAAATAAAATACAAGGCAGAATCGATGGCAACAAAAGCCTAGGGTTGGAAAGGATTCGTCAATTACCGAGTTGATCATGTTTAATGAAGTACTCATAAGTTGAAATCCGAAAGGTAACGCATTATATGAATCATGAGTACTCATGAAAAAGACAAAATTATGAGATTAAACGGTTTTGGGGGAGCCCAAAGGTCAGACGGTTGGGGAAGCCCAAGGGTTTTTGTGGTTTTTGTAGAAAGAGAGGAAAGTTAGAGAGAATCGGGGGCTTTTTCCCTGGAAAAACTTGTGAGCTATTGTTTGTAAGAGGAACTATTTCGTTTTACAATAAGAAATTGCAAATTTTGCCTGTTGGAGAAGGTGCCGTGTGGAATGTTCGAATGTGATAAAATGAAAAATATTGAAGAGGAACTATTTTGTTTTCAACTATATTTCATTAACTGTGATAGCGTTCTAACTTTCTGAACCTATGTTCTTATTTGAATGTTCTCTGGTATATTCTGTGATAATTTCCACTATGAGTAATGGAGGTTTTAACTGTTGATGAGCTATCTTGTTGTGTATATCTTTATTCATGTTTATGTGTTTTGATTCCAATAACATCTATCTATGATTTGTCTTAATATGTGAACAGTATTACATTACTCATGAATTAATAGCTTGCTCCCTAGGGACAGCTTAGTTAGTGATGTTTTTTTTTAGTTGTGTGTGATTTAGAAGCAAGAGAGTCTAAGACGAGAGGTAAGAACCTACGCATCACATTGTGACCACTCCTTGCACTCTTAATCAATCTGCATCTTAGATAGGCACTTGCATATCATACTTAAAGTCAAAATACAAAAATATATATACGGTGTACCAGGCCGCAACCGGTAAAACCTTTTATTTTTTGTTACTTGACCTACGGTATCCGGACTGCAAACCGGATGGATTCCCTACACCAAATAGTCATGGGCTAGTTGGGAATGTTGACTGGGGAGAATCCCTTGTTGTTGTTGCCTATGAATTTGCAGGCCTCAACAACATCCTAAACAAAATTTTAGAATCCTTTTCTTTGAGAAATTAGAAGAGGGAAGGGTTGATGGGAACTCCCAAATGGTGATGATAAAACTCATTGTTGTGGTACGGACCTTCCTTATATAGTGATGATAAAATTTACTATTGTGGCATGACACAATTATGGACTATATACCTTGAGAGAGAATATAATAGTTTAACACCTTGGTCTTTCGGGTAAAAGGATTGTTTCCATGCCTTGATGGTATACCTTGGCCCTATCGGTAAAAGGTTTATTCTCCCACCTTGATTGAAACACCATGGTCTTGAGTGTGTAGGGGTTGTTTTACCACTTTTTCATGAACCCTCTTGTTGACTTGTGATCTTATGTTGACCCTTGATTGGTCCTTATTCTAGCGCCCCCTCATACTGTGGTACCATAACCCTTTTGTTATGTTTGTTATGGGTGTGACCTTCTAGCAGCCCCAAATAATTCATAGCATGCTCAATAAAGTTCAAACATATCAATATTTAGTCCATCCATCCCCAAGAAGTTCATGGTTCAATTCAAGTATACCGAAGAAGGTCATTGTTCATTTCGGGAAGCACCAAGAAGGTAACAACCCAGCTTAGGAGGTCATGGTTTAGAATTGAGTGGAATAACATCTTTGTTGCACTGTTTGAGTGTGCTAATATGTAATAAATACATGGTATTTATATGGGATACAAACTGATATTTGGTTTGTGTATGGAATTTCATCATTACCTGATATTCTATGGATTGTTGTTTCTTGGTCTGTTGCTCTAGTAATTGGTGTTTCCTTATGGTTCACTTCAAGAAGAACCAAACACTCAAACAATGTAGTAGAGAACTTAGTCCAATCAAATAGGGTTATGGTTTCTCCTAGAAATACCAAATAACTCATATCCTTCTCAAGAAATCCACAGGATTTTTATGGGCTACAAAATGAGCTCTGATTTGCTTGTAGAATGTCATCATTACCTGATATTTTATGGACTATTGTGTCTTGGTTCGTTTCTCCAATAATTGTGGTTTCATTTATTGTTGACTGGTTTACCTTGAATTCTACTATAGTTGACTAAACCTATAGTAATTGAATTTATTCTCTCTCTCATGTATGTCATTTGTTCCTGTAGTTACTTGTCTCTTAATAGACAATATCTGATCTAAAAAAACATTCCTGAGTATAAGGAAGGTTTCATCTCTCCTAGTGGGTTGTCTTATTATGTTTCTTTGTACTTAGAGTTATATTTACTACTGATGTTATTTTTTGTCTTTGTATGCCTTTTATCTTTAACATGACAACCTTTGGGAGTGTTAAAGTTAAAAGAGATGAAAATTATGATTTAACCTTATCTTGCCTAGTTACAACAATAATATTTTGTTTCTAGTACTATTTTGTCATGGTTTCTCATGGTTTCTCATGGTTTATGTCTTTTTGAGATTATTTTTCATGGTTTATACCTTCTTTCTTATCAGATATCTACTGGAAAGTTTAAATATCAAAATATGGTTGGAAGTTTCCAAAAGTTGCATTTGCATTGATGCCTATTTGTTAGGTTTTTGGATCCACCTCTCTGACTGTTCAACGGAATTTAAGTACATGAGAAGGTATTTTTGTTTAGATGTTAATTTCATGTGTTTTTTTTCTTCTACAAAAATTGTGGAAATTTTATTGACGTCCTCATGATCATTTTAGAATCCTTTTCTCTGAAGAAATTAGAATAGGGAAGGGTTGATGGGAACTTCCAAATGGTGATGATAAAACTCATTGTTGCGGTATGGACCTTCCTTATATGGTGATGATAAAACATAATGTTGTGGTATTGAACACTAATGGACTACATACCTTGATAGAGAATATAATAGTTTGACACATTGGTCTTTTGGGTAAAAGGGTTGTGTCCCCACCTTCATGGTACACCTTGGTTCTATGGGTAAAAGGGATATTCTCCCAACTTGATTAGCACACATTGGTCTTGTTGGTGTAGGGGTTATTTTCCCACTTTTCCATGACCCCTCTTGTTGACTTGTGACCTTATTTCGACCCTTAATTGGTCCTTATGCTAGAGCCCCCTCATAGTTTGGTACCTTAACCCTTTTGTTATGTTTGTTATGGGTGTGACCTTCTAAAAGCACCAAACAACTCATAGACTGCTCAAGAAAGTTTAGACATGTCACGATTTAGTCTAGCCATCCCCAAGAAATTCACATTTCATTTCAAGCAGAACGATCAAGGTCAGTGTTCATTTTAGGAAGCACCAAGAAGGCCACGTCGTAGCTTACGAAGTCACAGTTCAGAGTTTAGTGGACTAATATCTATTTGTTTGAGTGTGCTAAGCTGTAAGAAATCCATGGATAATTTGTATGGGATATAAACTAAGTTTTGGTTTATGTGTGGAATGTCATCATTACCTGGTATTTTATGGATTATTGTTTCTTGTTTTGTTGCTCCAATAATTGGGGTTTCCTTATGGTTCACTTCAAGCAGACCCAAACACTCAAACAGTGTAGTAGAGATCTTAGTCCACTCAAAAAAGGGTTATGATTTATTCTAAAAGCCCCAAACACTCACAACGTGCTCAAGAAATCCATGGGATTTGTATGGGATACAAACTGAGCTTTGGTTTGTGTGTGGAATGTCATCATTACCTAATATTTTATGGATTGTTGTTTCTTAGTTTGTTTCTCTAGTAATTGGAGTTTCCTTACTTTTCAACTGGGTCACCTTGACTGCTAATATAGTTGACGAAACCTATAGTGAATGAATTTATTCACTCTCTCAGGCATGTCCTTTTTTTTTAGTGACTTGTCTCTTAATAGACAATATCTTCTCTAAAAAACTATTCCCGAGTATAAGGAATATTTCAACTCTCCTAGTGGGTTATGCTATTTTTTTTCTTTGTACTTTGAGTTATATTTACTACGGTTGTTATTTCTTATATGTGTATGCTTTTCAGCTTTAACACAAGGACCATTGGGAGTGTTAAAGTCAAAAGAGGTGAAGTTATAGGTCTGTTGTCCCAAATGCTCTGGGTGCAACGACACATAAGCTAATCCTTGATCTAGGTGGATCCAGAGCATTTGGGACAACAGACCTATAACTTCACCTCTTTTGACTTTAACACTCCCAATGGTCCTTGTGTTAAAGCTGAAAAGCATACACATACAAGAAATAACAACCGTAGTAAATATAACTCAAAGTACAAAGAAAAAAAATAGCATAACCCACTAGGAGAGTTGAAATATTCCTTATACTCGGGAATAGTTTTTTAGAGAAGATATTGTCTATTAAGAGACAAGTCACTAAAAAAAAGGACATGCCTGAGAGAGTGAATAAATTCATTCACTATAGGTTTCGTCAACTATATTAGCAGTCATGATATGTTTTTAGTCAAATGACATTGATCATTCCTCTAACCTTTGACCGATCTAATTTTTCTAGCTTCACTGCTCCTCCATTAGTGATTTCTTTAACAATGTATGGTCCTAACCAATGTGTATTCAATTTTCCTAGATGCTTGAAAAATTTGTTGTCATACATAAGAATAATACCCCCAACTTCAAAATTCTTTCTCTTAATGTATCTATCATGCCCTACCTTCTTCCTTTTCTTTTCTACGTTTTGGTGAAATCCCGCACCAAAACGTTCTTCCTCTAACTGTACTAGTTAAAGTAATATAGAATCTATAGCATCAAAATCCATCATTTTGATGATCACAGCAACTCTTAAGCTTGGTAAAATATATTCCATAGCATGACAACTTCTTTCCCATACACCAACCTTAATGGAGTCTGACCTGTTAGCTTCTTACACGTTGTGGGATATGCCCATAATACTACAGAAACCTTCTATTCCCAGACATCTATTCGTGCATTGAAAAACTTTGTCAATGGGTTTTCAAGAATATTGTTGAATACTTCTATAGCTCAATTTTCTTGAGGATGATATGGCATTGTTGAATACTCCTTCTATGTTGTATTTCAAACTCCTTAGTTAGTTCTTCAATCAATTGATTCACAAAATGTGTACCCTGATCGCTAATTAGAATCTTTGGTCATCCAAACATTGTCACAATGTTTCCAAATAAAAAATTCACATCGGTCGCAATAGTACGATGCTTAAGTGGCATTTCTTCTTCCCATCTGGTTAGGTTATCAGTCGCAATGATAGATATCATGCTCCCATGTTCTTCCCTATCAAACTGATTGGTTCTACAAAATCAACAACCCATTTATCGAATGTTGATAATTTTATCTATTGTACCAATGGAATTTCATCTCTTTGGGAAGGATTTCCAGTTCTTCGATAGACATCCCAGCTTCGATAGTAATCCCAAGCGTCTGCATGCATGGTGGTCCACCATAATCCTTCTTGAAAAATCTTTCAGACCGTAGATTTTCCTGCATAGTGGCCTCCTATGACACCATCATGTGTATCATTCAATATCCATAGGTTCCCATGCTCCAAGACACAGTGCCGAAGAATCTCATCTAGACCCATTTTATACAACTGTCTAGTGAGCAATTGGAAATTTGTAGCTCACACAATTGTTACAGAGAGAAATTCCTATGGCTTGGGGTACCACAACAGATAGCTTTGACTCCAGAAATCAATATTTCCCAATATGCAATAGGAATAAAATGTCTAACACTAAAGGATCATACCTCGCACCTTATTCCAGACGGTTGAAGTAGATCCTCGTTGAGCTTTCCAATCTTCATCTTGAATTGATATAATACTTCCTCAACAACAAGTAAACAATACAAGCATACTATATATCATGGTGTTAGATATATTCTAGCATATATAATAAATAATGTAAAAGCATTTGACATATTCCAATGGATACAATATTCAATCAAATACACATCATTGGACAAGAAAAGATATTTCTATTAATATAAATCAGAGATTACAAGATAGATACAACCTCTGACAGCACGTCTGCAAACTGGAGAAACTGAATCCCCCACTTGGGCCTCCACCACCTCAATCCTCCATCTCACGATAGCAAGCTCACTAGCAAAAGTCAATCTTGGGAAGAACACCAAAGTGCTCCAAGGGACAAAGGGATGTAGACTCAAGTACAAATTCTGGCAATAATGGACTATAGTTTCGTTGCTCTCAATCTCTCTATATGCCTTCAATGTACCAAGGGGTTCCTTATATAGCTTCACAATGGATAATGAAGGGTCGAATCCAAGTGATCTCAAGGAATATGGAAGGCCAGGAGTCGAATGAGTCAGATCCATGTCAAGGAAAACTCCAAAAGGATTTGGATTATGCACACATCTTGATCTACACGGTTATAGGGGTAAAACCCGCGTATGTACGCGGTTATCGGGTAAAAATCCACGTATATCATTTTTCATATAGTTTTAGGGATGATCAAGGAAACATGAAAGGATAAAAGATAGTCCATGGGGTCTAAAGAGTCTGCAGCGAGACAGGGGAAGGCCATACAAAGTGTGATTCACCTAGAGTGGTGAAATCCGCTATAACAACAATGAACTGTTTCTTCTATGCAATGGTGAACTGAGTTGGTGCATAACCCATACTCAGAAATTATATGATATCACAGTACTGATCTTCAAACATGGTTATTACAAACATATGTGTTTCAGGAATATTATCTTCCATACCAGCGGGTTCTTCTCCACTTTCAATTCTTGAAATATGGTATGGGCACAAATTCAATCGACCAGGTTTAGGAATTATTTCAAAATTAAATTCCTGGAAGAGGATAATCCACTAACAAATATTCCCCCCCAACACTATCTTCTTGACCAAATATTTTAGCGCAGAGTGCTCAGTGTACAACTTGAAATTTCCACCCAATAAATAGTGTCTTAACTTCTATAGTGCATATACCATCACTAGACCTTCTTTCTCTGTGGTGGTATAATACTTCTCTACAATTGATAAATTCCTGTTGTCGAAGGAAATGGGGTGATAAATTGATCCTTCACCAGGATGTGTCAGTACCACGCCAAGCGCAATAGACGATGCATCGACATGAACATGGAACTATTTTTCCCAGTCTGGAAACAAAAGTATTGGTGCAGTGTCCATTTTGTTCTTCAACTTGTCTAGACTCTCTTGACATTCCTCTTTCCACTGAAACATAGTATCTTTTTTCAACAATTTTTCCATCAGAGCAGTCACCTCTGCATATACTTTGATAAACTTCATGTAGTACCCTATATGTCATAGTTTTTCTCTTAACTGTTTCACTATAGTAGGCGGTGGTAGGTCAAGGATGATCACAACTTTGCCTGGGTCAACCAAAATTTTGTCACGATAGACTAGATGTCCCAATAGAGCTCCAAAAGGTGCACAAAATATACTAGTGAAAATGGTCCAGCATCCTTCTCAGGGTCTCTATATGGTCTTTTACAAGGAAAACGATGTTCCAATCATTAAAATAGACTTCAAGAAATTTGTGTATAAAATATTTAAAAGAAGCAACTATGATTCTGGAAAGAATCGCAGGAGAATTCTTAAGTCCAAAGGCCATTACCATATACTAGAAAAATCCCCACTCCATCGTAAAGGTAGTATTTTGTAAATCCTCCTTTACAATTATGATAAAAAAATCAATAAAATCCATTAGCGAAAGAGTACATTTCTTTCCCTCTGACATTCTCCAAGACCTCATATGTAAATGGAGTCAGAAACGGATCATGCAAACAAGCATCATTTAACTCTCTCAAGTCGACAGAAATCCTTAATTCACCTGAGGCCTTCTTTTCTTGAACGATGATTGGGATAATCCATTATGATTCCTCGACAGGTTCTATAACACCTTCCTCTAGCATTTAGTCCAATTCATCTTTAACCTTTTCTTTGTATCGCAAATTTTAATCTGTATGGTCATTTCTTAACTGGTTTTGCATTGGGACTCAAAGGTATATTCATCTCGTTGAGGGCACTAACTATGCCTTTCATTTCTGAAAATTTAGTATGGAATAGATACTGAAATTAATACAATAAGTCGGTGATTTTCCCCATAGTCTCATCATCCCAATAATCTCCAATATTGGCAAACTTTGTATTTTCAGGCAAGAAAATATTTACTTTCTTAATCTTAAGTGGACTTAGGAATTGGTCGTTGGAAATTCCAACTCCTTCCACTATGCGCATACATCCTATAACATTGTAACATTCCATCCAATGGTGTACGATCGTGCTACATTGATGAAATTTTATGGTTGTGACAACGATTTATTCAAATGTATTTTCCTTCATTATATGTAGCACAGCATCAATTGTAGGGTGTTCACTTGCAAACTCAAATGTGTGTGTGAATCTTGTATCTATCTCTTCCCACTCAAGAGTTCCTCTTCATAGCTCCACTTATGTAAATATTCATTCGTACAATCTCCAATGTGTGTATGAATCGATGAACCCATTCTTGTCGCGGATAATCTTGCCATGTCATGTGACAGAGCTCAATATGTTCAACATGATTTGTAAATCCTGTATACTTATGACAAGTATAACTGATATCTTTTCCAAATATAATCTCCATCAATCTTCTACATTGTTTCCATTCAGAGATAGATTGTTTATGTGTACCCCACCATCTAGTGGGCGTAGATTTTAGCGCAAAGTCCAAGGTAGAGAATTCAATATTAAGTATGAATTAGGTTTACATACTAATAATCTTCATTCAATTCCATCATTAATCCTTTTCTTAGTAAAAACCCAAATACATGGACTTTGATATCAATTCATAGCCTACCTGTCGAAGTGATGAATCTAGGTGCTAGAATCATGTTTTCTTGACTATCAGGTGTCCAATTTCATTCCTTAATCTTCTCTTACCACTACGATAACTCCAAACGATCGCCCCTCAAAACCCTAAATTTCTAACTTGTTTCAGTATTTGATTACGCATTGCTAATACTTTGCCACAAACTCATCTGATCTTCATGCACTTCAAGGGATAAAAAATTCAAGGCGCATTTGTCTCATCGTGTTTAACCATCATTATTCCATCACTCTACAACATACCACAATAACTCGCCCTCATGATGATTTGCTTGACGTATTCACACCTATCATAATGATCATTCTATAGGAAACATGTATCAAATCCATCAACCAAGTATGAATGACTTCTCATGTGTGAGAATTTTTTTAAAATTGAACAAAAATGATGATTTTTGAACTGCATGATTTTCTTGTAGCACATGTGTGTAATTTTTTAGGCTTGCGCTACAAGAAAGTTTGCTTTAATGATTTTCAAAACTATAACAACTAGCAATAATTTAACTTAGCTAAAATGATCTAGATAAAACCTTTATGATATTTTTAGGACCCTTTTAATTCATATAAACATTCTATAAGCCCCCTAACTATGAATTTTGATAAATAAAATCAAAATTGAAAAATAAAACTAAGAAATCATATAAACATGAAAATTAAAGAAAAGAGATTCAAACTATCCTAAGAAACAAAATTTTCTAGGAGAAATGAGCAAAATCAAGTTTCAAAACATATACAAGTGCATTAAAAATGAAAAACAAAAATAGGCTCTAACACGACCAATGGGTAGAAACTTCGACTGATTCGCTAATATTTACTGAATGGGAGACCAATCTAGTTGTTGCTTGTTCATGCTTTCCCATGTATTCCTTGTCAAGATATTGACATCAAATCCCAGGTATAAAATGGTATAGTCCATTTCATAATCTCACATATGTGTAGTCATTCACAGTTCTTAGCCAGTTTTTAATCTTTTCTTGATATGGTGAACTCTTTTTAGAGTTGCAAGTCTTTTGAGGTTTCTTCTATGACTGTTGTCAATTTTGCAAAAAAATCTCTATCATGGATTAGTGCTAAACAAATTTTGAAAAAATATTTTAGCTTACTAACCTTTTTCATTGGCTTCTTCCTGAGTATTTGTTCAAATTTTTCTGGCATCGCCTTTACTTGTCCAAATGTCAATGGTTGAGTGGTATCAACAAATTTAGGTCACACATCAAGGAGTACTTATTTTTCCTTCTGCACATACAATGGTGTTTTGTTTTTCACTTTAGGTTGCACAAACAGTTTTCCATGATGTGTATTCTAGTATGCTCTCATCGCAGCACCTCCTCTTGTAACAACAACAATGTTTGGTTGTCTTGGCTCTGCAGAAATCATTTGAATGTTCTGGTTGTCGTTCAGATTCTGATTCTACACAGGGTTGGGATTTCCCACAACTAGAGCCTACCATTTTGTGATTAATTGTGGACACTGTTTGGAAGTGTGGTAAAACACTTTACAATATGTACACGTCTTCGCCGAACTTTGGAAATATTGGGCAAAGTGTGTTGTTTTTCGACAGTTATAGGATATGAATTTGCCCCTTCCTCAACCAAATCCTCCTCATCCTTTTTGTTGTTATTGACATCAAAATTTTCCACTGTCCCTTGGCCGAGGGTAGTGTTTTTGTGGTGGATACTGATTGTATGGCTATACTGATTCAAATTGTATGGCTATACAGAAGTTCATATTGTATGTCTATACCGATTCATATTTGGAAGGAAGTATCGACGACAGAAAGAGCACCTCTCGATGTTGTTTCTATTTGGGATCATGTGTGATCTTATGGCTTAGTAGAAAGAAAACCATTGTTTCCCTCAGTACAACCGAGGTTGAGTACATAGCAACATGTTCATCCTGTACATAAGCAATATGGATTCACAAACTATTGGTAGGATTGTTTAACATATATTTATTATGACAACCATAGATGCATCAAGCTAATGGAGAACCCGATGTTTCATGATAAGTCAAAGAATATAGAGATAAAGTATCACTACATTCGAGCTATGGTGTAGAGAGTAGTTGTGAATCTCCAATATATTCCTACAAAGGAACAAGTTTCTGATGTGCTAACTAAGCCATTGTCTCGCGTAAAGTTTGAACACTTTCGAGACAATCCTGGTGTATTTTGAAAGGACCTCCCTGGAAATAGGGACTGATGAAAATATTATTATTGAGAATGAGATGGGAATGATATTCCATTATAGAAAATGATACTTTAGTTTATCGGTAGGCTTATTATATACTGGTGAGGTCCATAATTTATTTGTGGAAGAGTGTATCCTAGCATTCATTTGCTAAGGATGGTCTTGTGGAAAAGAGCACTCTCCTATTGAGAGTATTCCTAGAACTTACTGGATGAGGATGGTCCTACAAATGATAGTGATCTCATATGGAGAGTTGTTTCGCATTCATTTGTGGACGAGATCCTAGCATTAATTTTCTAAGGAAGTTCCTGCATATAAGAACACTCTCTTGTTAAGAGTGTTCCTAGCACTTACCAGCTGAGGATGGTCCCGTGGACAATATTAATATCATATGGAGAGTGGTCCTTCATTCATTTGTAGACAAGATCCTAGAATCCATTTGATAAGGACGGTTTTTATGGAGAGAAAATTCCTATGTCTTGGGGTGTACCACAATAGATAGAGAAACCGCAAAAATCAATCCTTTCCCAATATGCAAGAGAAATAAAACATCTAACACTAAAGGATCTCGAATCATACCTTGTTCTGGACGGTTGAAGTAGATCCCCGTTGAGATTTTTCCAATCCTTCTTGCTTTAGCCATTCACTCTCAACAACAATAAACAAGGAAAGCATGCTATATAATATAGTGTTAGGCATACTCTAGCATATATAATCAATAATGCATAAGCAATTAAACACATACATGGATTCAATATTCATTTAAATGCATGTCATTGGACAAAAAAAGATATTTCTATTAATAAAATCAGATATTACACAAGTGACAACCTCTATCGGCATGTCTGCAAACCAAAGAAACTGAATTCTCTGCCTAGGCCTCCTCCACCTCAATCCTCCATATCTCGATAGCAAGATCAAAAACAAAGGAAAGCTTGGGAAGAACACAAAGTGATCCAAGGGAAAAAGGGATGCAGACTCAAGTACAAGCAAGCTACGACAACAATGGAGTATAGTTTTCTTGCTCTTCAATTCCTCCCCTTCAATGTATCCAAGGGGTAATGGAGGGTGAAATCTGAGTGATCTTGAGGCATATGGAAGGCTGAAAGACAAGAGAATCGGACACACATCAAGGAAAACTCCAAAAATATTTGGCCTTTTGCACACATCCCGATGTACACGGGTTTAAAGTCAATATCCACATATGTATGCGAGAAAGGTATTAAAAGTCACGTATAGAAAATAACAAGTGTTTTTACGGATGATCTTGGAAATATAAAAGGTATAATATTGGTCCATGGGGTCCAAAGAGTATACAGAGGGATAGGGAAGGCCATAAATATGTGATCTACCATGTGTTAAAAAATCAGTTGTAACAAATGCCCCCTAATGTGTGAGGTCAGAGGGGTAACATGATGGCCGAAATACATTACAAATCCATCCTAGAAGTGGAGTGATGAAGAACTAAGTGGAAGAACCAACCATCCATCAGTATAGTACAATAATCAATCTCTACATATGACTACAAATACATATAGCAGTCTCAGATACATAAGAGTACAATGGCCATGAATAGGCATGATATATACAAAATTTGGCATGTGTGGTCATCTCCACGTACAATATATAATAAATCAAAATCTTCATGATGAAGATATACAAAGGATCAAGATCTCCATAATGCCTGAAGATATCTGACATACTCTAGAATCAAGTCACGAGAGCTGCAATCTCATGAACACTGGCATGATCAAGGAGGTAGCATATGTGGAATACCACCAATCTGGAAAGTCTTCTATAGAAACCGCTACGAGTACATGTCCTACTATGTGAATAGAGGTGTCAAGGTCGAACATAGTAGTCCATCATATGATCATCGGTCATTGATGTATATCGTTAAGAGACACGAGATCACCCACCGATAATGAAAATGGGAATCAAGATACTAGAGTGCAATCTAACAAGTGCGAATAGATATGTTGAGGTCGAACACTTGAAAGAATCCATCGATCAGGGGACATTGATGTATTCCCAAAACTGTCGATGGAGAGAGAACCTAGCATTGATGACTGTAAGTCTCAAGGCACTAAAATGACTCTAGAGTCCTATCCCAAAATAAATGATCTGAAGTCGATGGGATGGAATCCGCTAGAAGGAGGGAATTAAGGCATCCCCCATCAACCAACACGAGGTACTCAGCAATGTTGTATAATGTGGAATGACTCGAACAAGATGTGCATGAACTAGTAATAGTACCCGAAATGGATGACATGCAAAGTCAAGACAACTGAGGAATGGCCAACTCAGGATTCAACTTCCTTTGAAAAAGAGCACAAAGGTGAAAGGTGACTAAATGCAAGCAGCATAGACTCTATATACAAAATTGGGACATATCTACGACATAGGAGGCATCAACAGAGGCTCCATAGGGACTGGAAGCTTAACCAGTCGGTAAAGATAAACTCAGGGAAATGAGTATATATCCTAAATTCAAACTATTAACCCAACAAAAGAATGTGATATACAGTGCTCTGTTTAAAGGTGACACAACTCGACTACTACCAAAGATAACATCTTTTCATGTCCGGCTTTTTGGTTTTGTGTTTTTTTTGGACTTTTTCAGATATTTTGAAAATCTTGAAAAAGAATAAAAGTGATTTATAGTTGAAAATATAGGATGAGACAAGTGTTAGGGGTCAAACAAGCTAGTTCCAAGCAGTAGAACATACCTATGCTCAATGCAAGGAAACATGTGCAGGATAACGATGCTCGGGGGAATGTCCCCTCCTGTAAAAAAATGGGGTATCAAGCTGCAAAAAATATATAAAAAGGCTTTGCTTGGCTAGACATGAGACAAGCTTGGGCTATATGGCTGATAATCAAAGTCAGGGAAGCCAGCGTAAGGCTCAATAAGGCAAGCAAAAACTCATGATAATGCAATTACAACTTGACATATACAAGGGATTCCCGGGGAAATGGCTAGCATAAATTTCAAGAGGAGTATGAAGCTCTTGCTCAAAGTCATGGTGGTACTATACAAAGGACTCCCACACCCTAAAGTAGAAATGTCGGCATGGGCACCAAATGCAAAACAGGATCTAACTAGGGTACCCATGTATGGGAAACCTCGACCATTCAGAACAGGTCACTTCTAAAAGTAGCAAGAAGGTTCCATGAAAAGATGGAATGGGTTCGTACCTATGGTTAAGATGAAATGGTCATTAGGTTATGCAAAGTGAAAATGGATGTGAAACCTAACCTAAATGCCATTTTAGACATAATACCTGAAATAGCCATGAATGGGTCAAATCCATAGTCCAACCGCACTCAAAATGGGTTCCTACAACATCAAATTAGTTCAAACGGTCCAAAACAGTAAAAAATTATAGAAAGTGGGTAAAAGTTTCAAATTTTTTCTATAAATAGTGAAAAATTTAAAAAATTTCATACCATTTGAATTTTTTACCCAACATAGTGCATTTAAGCTCAGAACTTCAGAAGAAAAATCCAAGAGCATCATCCAGCGGAATCCCTCCCCGTTTGATCTAGGTAGATTCTCATGCTCTTCTCTTTCATTTTGATGCAAATTTTTTAAAATTTCATGGTCTATTTAATTTTTTGAGCCATCCAAACTTATGCATTTCATCCCACATGGAAATCAGACCATTTTTCACATATAGGGCTTGCCATACATGAAAAATGCATCGAAATCCGTGTACAGGGTCGCGAAGAAGGTTTTAATAAGCAAATACTGATCAAAAACTTGGATTTTGTGCAAGATGGTGTTAGAGTGGTGAGAAAGAGCACATGGTGATGTTGTGGAAGCTATGCAAGGTGATCTCATGGCTCAACAAGTATTACGGGAATGTTGATTGTACAAGTTTTGGTGTCTTGGTAGCCTGAGGGCCAGACCAAGACTTCTCCAGCTATTGGTAGACTATTGGGATCCAAAGTCTGAAACATTTTAGATAGATGGGATGTCACTCAGCATTGAGGTTGAGGACATATACTTCATGACAGGTTTGTCCCGATGAGGGGATATGGTGAACCTCCGATCCCATGGGCTAGGAGCCGGGCTGACCATAGATGAGTACATTGTTGTGTACGGATTTCCGGATACGGAAAAGGTTGGGATTCAAATCCCGAAAAACTCTATTCATATTTTGGGGCTGGAATCCATACTTTTGGTAGTAGGACAAATTGCAGGGTTGGTTTCACTCCACCAAGCCTCATGGCCAATGATGTTCTATGCGGTAGAGTGCATGGGACCTACAATATATGACTAGAGTACTATGTTGCTGAGTAACATGAAACCACATCTCAGTGACTGCAAGATGGGTAGAGTGTAGAACTTTGGGTTTAGCAGTATACTGAGCACATTTTTATTTGAGCAGGTGCTAGGGCTAAGCCCTAGAGTGGACATTGCTCCACATGGAGTTCAGGATTCAGCCCAGCGATGCTGGGAAAATTTCATGTGTAGAATGGGAGGTAGAAGGGTGGCTAACCCCTACCCATCAAAGTTCTTTCCATGGTGGTGGAGACATATCATCACCATAGATGACTACCCCTATGTAGGGATAGAATTCCATGGAGACCCAGATATGCCCTTACCACCAGGAGCGGCTTATGGAGACATAGGTAAAGAATCACAAACCCACATTTTAAATTTTGAATTATTTAATTTGTTTTGTGTTTTTTGATATATGGAACTCAAAAGACATGTTTTTGGTGTGACGACACATAGTGACAATCTGTCATGTATATGTAGATGTAGGACCATTATGGCCAAATGGATTTCCTCTTCATCGACGGAGGGGAAGAGGAGATGATATTATGGGTACGAATGCAGAGCGGATGCTCCAAAGAATCCACACGAACTTTGTTCGTTTGACACATAAAGTACCCATGGCACAAGTCGAGGACTTTCCTAAGGCCATACAGCGCTAGGTGGTTGGACTACCATGAGCATGGGTTCGACTATTTCTTCGGCTAGCTAGAGTCATAGTGTGCTATCATGATCAGCACCCTCCTCCACCTCAAGCTTAGAGGCCTGGGTGTATACATTTTGTATGACCATGTAGTATATTTTGGTGGCTCGGAAGCCCCAATTTTGTATATGACACTTATGTATTATGACATCACTTTTTGAAGTTAATGAAAAAACTTTTATGATGATCGATTTTATTTTATTTACATGTGTGTAAAATGTGTTTGTGATATGCTTATGTTCTGTGAAACAAACACCAATATAACACATAGTTAGCATATGAGTCAGCAACTTGATTAAAATTTATTGGAACATGAATGTATGTTATACTCTCAAATTGTCATTCTAGCAATCTAACACGTAAGAATCTTTGTAATAATTTTGGATCCCTAATGCGATACAAGCCATTAAGCTGTAAAACCACTAACTCGAATCAAGACGTACCTCAAGAGAATGAACACCATGTGAAATGGCATCATGCAATAACTCAATGACGACACTATATTTAGAAACATTGTTTGAGGAAGGCCATAAACATACACCTCCTGAAGACAATACTTGACCCGTAGGAGTATAGATCACCCAAGAAACCGAATCTGAGCTTTGAGTGTGGCCGCTAGCACCATCAGTGAATCCTGTGTGAACGAAATACTCCATCGACATTTTCCATAAGAAACGAAAGATAATCAACAAACCCAATCACCATAAGAAAACCTAACTATGTAATGCAAAATTGTACTATAATATATGAAAATCAGCCCTTACTAAAGATCATGCATAGTATTTTTTAAGATAGAGCCCATTTCTAGGCTCTGCCAAGGCTATCCCTTCATAATCAACCAGCTTGTAGGCACCTTTATCTAAGACTCATTTAACCACGTAAGTACCATGCCACATGGGATTAAATTTCCCTACCCCCAAGGGTTCTTTAGCTTGATCCCACAAAAGGACCAATTCACCTTCACCAAACTTTCTCGGATGAATAGACTTATCGTATTGGACCTTTACGCGATTCTTTAACCTCTAGAGCCACTGAGGCATCTCGGCGTTGCTCATCAAGTTGCTCTAAGTGGACCAAACGCTCTTCCAATGTGGAAGTGTCTAGTAAAATCTCCACATCTAGCTTCAGACAAGGGATTTCGCATTCAACTGATAAATTTGACTCCACCCCATGCATAAGCTGATAGAGAGAAAAATTGATGGCAGTCTTAACCACGGTTCTATAGGCCCACAAAGCAAGATACAAAATGATATGCCAATTAGTCTTGCTTTCTGTGATGGTTTGTTGAAGAATAGACTTAATTGATTTTTTCACTGCTTCAACTTGTCCATTCACTTGAGGGTAATAAGAAGAGGACTGCTCTTGCTTATATCCTAACTTGGAAGCCAACTCTTCCATCATTTTGTTCTGAAAGTTCCTACCATGGTCAGTGACAAGATCTTTCAGAATGTCGAACCAGGTAGTAATTTGGTTGAAAATGAAACATGCGGCTATCTCACCATCATATTTAACTATGGGCATAGCCTCTTCCCATTTCGTGAAGTAATCGACATCCAAAATAATATGATGATGCCCCCCATCTGAAGTTGGGTTACAATCCATAAAATCAATCCCCCACTTGGTGAAGGGACCGGCGGTGACAATAGGATGCAATGAGGCTAGATGTGAGTGCATATTATGTGCAAACATCTGGCAAGGTTGTCACTTATTGACCACATTAATGCAAACTTTGAAGATAGACAACCAAAAATATCTCGCTCTCAAGATTTTTTGGGCTGTAGAAAGCCCAGATAAATGAACACCACATGCCCCTCCATGGCAATCATTAAGCACAACCTCATCCTCATCATGGGTTAAACAACAACATAAAATGGAATCTACCCCATGGTGGTACAAAGTGTTATCCACTATGAGGTAGTTCTTAGTTACATGACGTAATCGTTGGCGCCCATCCTGTGAGAGGTGAGTAGGGACCTTTAAAGTTTTCAAATACATGATGATATCCCTATACCAAGGGTTTATAGTTGAGACGAGGAATATATACTCATCGGCAAAAGAATCCTCATAAACCTCCTCCTCCTACAAATTCAGAAAATTGGATATAAGCTCCACAAAGATTAACGATTTCTTCGATTTCGCCGAAACAGATTCGAGATCAAACTCTTGCAAAATGACAATCCATTTATTATATTTTCCCTCAATCATCCTTCTAGAGACGACGAATTGGAATGGATTGATATGAGCTATGACCAACGTTTGGAGAAGGAGAATTTAATGTCTCAAATGTTGAACCACATCAACGGTGGCCAACGCTAGCTTCTCCACATGGGAATAGTGAAGTTCTGCATCTATAAGGTTTCAGCTCAAATAATATATGGCATGCTCATGGAGCTCCTCATCCTCTTGAACCAAAACCATACCAACCGTCTCCTGAAAGGCAGCCACATAAATCAAGAAATAACGGCTATAGTCTGGTGGACTAAGCATGGGGGCCATTGCTAAGGCTCACTTAAGAGCATCGAAAGACTCCTAGGCTCACTCATACTAGTAAAAAATGGTGTCCTTCTTCAAAAGACGCATAAATCCTTTAGTCAAGTTGGGAAAATTAACCATGAATCTCCGCAAGAAGTTCACCATGCCTTGTAAACATTGAACGTGTCTAATATTATGCGAGGGAGACAATTGAAGTATTTCCTCCACCTTTAAGGGATCGACTCTAATACCCTCCTTGGATACGATGAGTCCTAGTAAACGACCAATAGTCACGCAAAATATGCACTTATGAGGATTTAAACGAAATTGATAATGACGACATCTTTCGAACACTAATCACAAATGATATGGATGATGCAATATCAAACGAGAGTGAGGAGAGAGATCATCCAAATATACTTCAATAATTGTTTTAAGATTGTGAAATATTAAGGTCATGGCTCGCTGAAATGTAGCTCTGACATTTTTAAAGCCGAAGGGCATCTTTCGATATGCAAAATTACCCCAAGGACAAATAAATGTGTTCTTGTGTTGATCCTTGGGCTTAATTTGAATCTGATTATATCCAGAGAATCCATCCATAAAGGAAAACACCTCACTTCCCGCACACTCATCCAAAATTTGGTCAATAAATGGTGTGAGGAAATTATCCTTAGGACAAGCTTGATTTAAGTCATGAAAATCAGTGCATATGTGGATCACTCCTTGCTTCTTATCCACTGGAATGGGATTTGAAACACACTCCATCAAGGGAATGGGATAGATAAAACCATCTTTAAATAGTTTCTCTACCTTGGCTTTAATGGAGGGTGCTTTTCTAGGATTCACAACATGCAAACATTGTCGAACCGGTTTTGCATCCGGATAGGTCTTGATCTCATGTTTGACAATATGAGGTTCTATACCTGGCATTTCTTCATATGACCAAGAAAAAATGTCACAAAAATCTTTAAACAACTCAGTATACTCCTTGATCTCATTGGGGGAACAACCTGCCCCAATGTAGACATTCTCAACCTTGCCAGGATCACGAGAAATATTGATAGGAATTGTTGGTGACAAGTTATCCATGTCCCCATCATCCATCTGACTAGGAGAGCTTAATGAGACCACGGGTCTACCAATATTCTCTCTAAGAATGTCCCTAAAGTAATCACACTCCATATGGTAGAGCTTAGGAAGGAAATACGATCAATGATGCAACTCTTACAAAGGTTGCTCAACCCCATACATGGCCTCAAGAATAGCTTCATTCGATGGAAAAACATCATCAAGGAAATCATGTGAGTGAGATGACTCTACTTTCCATGCTGGAAGCACATACGGGTCCTCCTCCTTCGTCCGCAAAGAGGAAGGACTAAGCTCTGCAACCTAATCAATATTTGCTTGATACACCACCATTGTTGCAGGAAACGACATGTTTGTCTTGATAGGCACACTTGAAGTACTCGGTGAAGGAAGAATCCAAGGATCTTCCATATGGGTAGTACGAAAAGACACCAAATTCGATGAGGATGAAGCCCCACCAAAACTAGACCCAATCATAAGAATGGGCACAATACAACTAAAGGTTCCCATAAGAGAAGGATACATACCCATGCCCACACTCCCAGTTGTTGGCTGAGAATGATCGATAATCGGGAGAGAAGCTCTTGATGATGCATTGACACTTGGATTATGGAATTAATTTTGATCAATCATAACAATATTCAAATTAAATGGAAATCATATCACTCGAAAGAGGGAAGAAGCTATGACTTGCATACTATACCTCCAATTCCTACCCAGCAAAATATTATAGTCAAGGGGCGCATCAACCACCTCAACCTCAATTGCGATGGTCTTCCCTCCCAATTGGACCTCTAGAGAAGGAAGAATTTCATGCGGCTGAAATGGTATACCATCGAAATCTATCAACATGGTGGAAGATTGAGATAATGCGGGAGAAACTAATCCCTTCCAACAAGACAAAGACATCACAGAAGCAGCAATGCCTTCATCAATGATAGTATGCATGATGGTGTTTTTAAGACACTCTACATGGATCAAAAGAGACACGTAGTAAGGCAATAAAGGTTGTACTCCCATGGTTTCAAATTTGATAATGGAAGAAGAGCTATCGTCACTAACCCCAAGAGCAAATAACAAGGATTTCTTCTGCGGAGGACAAGTATGAAGCACTTCTAACATGGACATCGCTCAAGGAGTCTGGCCCAAATCCTTGACAACTGAATAGTTCTAGGTGGCTCAGGCATTAGGATTGCACCCTGAATGCTTTAATACTTCCTTAGGAATGCGAAGTGGAGCTTTAGGTTTATCTATAGGCTTTTTGATTCACAAAGGGATCTCGGGTGGAGAAGGTTATTTCTTAAGGTCTAGTTGTGACAAACCATAATATTTCACACAAGTCACAACTTTAGCAGCACGCACAATGTTGATGCAACCATGAACACCAGCGGCCTCCGGTGTGTTTTGAGTTCCACCATATGCACAACCAGGATCAATGGTCCTTGAGTTCATATTTTGATTATTGATTAAAGGATTAGTAAACACAGCTAGGCCCTATGCTATGAAATTCAAGGAATCCTCCATACGAGGGAAAAAGTGAGTGAGGTGACCGTCTTTGCACATCTTACAAGGAAACTTCACCTTATGTTTAGACTGCTTGTCCACCTAGCATTATTAGTATTCTTGTCATTATTATTATCATTTTCATTCTTATTCCCACCCTTACGATTATTTTTTCATTTTTTCTTATTCCTTCCAAGCTGCTGGTTGCCTTTCGGGTTCGACAATTGCACAAAGAGTACACTCACCGATTGGGTAGGTTGAGATGAAGACATAGCTTGTCCCAATGTAGAGTGGTTAATTGATAACTGGATCACTTGTTTCATAACCGATTCCACAGGTTTGGTACTTGTAGAGCCAACAATACCATCGACATGTGGCCCAAGCTTGACCTTGGGGTCGAAATTGGATCTTGGAGCATTTGGTATAATCTCATACAAAAGTCCAAATTGAGAATAGATCAAATCCAACTCTTGAGCCCTAAAGATAGCTTGGTCCTCATTTTGAACTCCAGATGTAGAAACATCCTTCACAATGTAAGGTAACAATGACTTGAGGAACCATTCTAAAAGAAACTATGGTGGTATAAAGGCTTTAATTAATTGTTTCTATCTACGCCACTCTTTGATATGATCTGAAAGGTGTGTGGCTTTGTCTTGCCAAAAGGTCGACAAGAGTTTGGTACCGATGTCATAATGTATGGGTAGCTGGAAATGATTAACAAAGTTCATGGCAATGTCATCAAACATAGTATAACACCCCCCCAGTAATTCTATGTACCATTTCACTACAGGACCTGTGAGGGTGCGTTGAAATAGCCTCAAATGGATAGAATCGTCATGTAAGGAATTGGAAGAGCACCAAAGGTGGAAAGTGGTGACATGCTCACCAGGATATTCACCAGTCTTACCTTAAAACTTGGGAATGTCCAAAGGAAGCTTGGTAGGGACTGTCGGCCATGCCAGATCATAAGCCACAAGGTCATTCATCAATCTCGACAAAATGGGTAAGTTCAATGTTGCAAGGAAAGGGAGCCTAGGTTGAGCCGATAAATTCCATGCTCCCTGGTAGTGCTAACTCATATAAGGTTGATTTCTATACGTATCATGGCCTTGGCCAGTGGGATAATAACCTCCTCCTATATGACCCATGACACATTGCATGGAAGCATTGTGATATGGAGTACCTTGATTAGGAGGTGCTATAAAGCCATAATTAGAAGAGTAAGTGGGTTGTTGATACTCGTACCCATATGATTGATAGTTTTTTCCATACTGCAGTCCATAACAATGTCCATGAGAGGCTCCATAAGGTGTTCCATGGGATGTACCATGAGATGGTCCATAGTTAGGTATATGGGGAGCTCCATGAGATGGAACATGAGACGATCCAGAAACAAGTACATGACTTGTTGACACAATAGGAGGTACTCGACTCTGGGATAATACTGTGTTAGAAGTTGCAAAACGAACATGGCTAGTAGCAACATTCTGTCCTGAAAGCCCATGTGAGTTAGGGGGGAGGATGGGTCGTTAAAAATGCGTTCGAAGGAACGGGGTTTGAAGACGAAGGGACATGTGAAGGAATGTAAGTGGTGTTCCCAATGTCCACTCGTCTAAGTCTTGCTATCTAAATAGGATTACTAACACTAGTGTTGTACAGGATTATACACCTAATAACCTAAGGTCTGGGGTTACCAACATACTCAATTACTTGCAGACAATTGACTCTTAAAGCATAGAATAAGAAATAGAAAGATGAAAGGACTTACTTGTTAAATGAAGGTCGATCCTTGCTAATCTTCTTCTTCTCTGTTCCACTTCCAAAGTCTTCAGGATTGTTCCTCTTTCACCTGTCAAGAAACACTTTTCCAGATACAAGATGATTCATATATGTATAAGCAGGTTAGATAAATCACATATAGATGCAGAAGCATAAATAATTATCAAACCACAAGACATGAAACGCATATGGAAGAAGTAATCTCTTTACTATCAATAATGGAAAGAGTTCAGATACAACCCAACGCCTGAGACAAGGACTCCTCTGCAACCAAAGGATTCTGAGTTCACTGCTCCAAAGAATTATGTATAAAATCCACTAGCATAACTTTGCTCTCCAAGTGTAAGTAATCAACACCTTCCCCAAGGCCTATATTTATATGGGTGAAATAAGGCAGTTCTCGAAGGTTAGGGAGGTTACAGCAGTTAAGGAAATTAAGTTAAATAACTTAACTAATCTCCCATTAGCGCGAGTGTTTTTATGTTTTAATTTTGAGACACATTCGCGGGTCTATAGCAGAGCAACCCACGAATGACTCGCGACTATGTATAAGTGCAAGCCGCGAATACATGGATTCGCGACTTGCTGTACAGGAGACTCACGAGTGATGCGCGAGCTGTATAAAATGATAGTCGTGAATACATCTCAATATAGGCAAATGAAAAAGTAACTAGATGGATGGTGAAAGAATGTATTTCATGACAAGACAATCTATAGTGTTTTGGGAAAAAATCTATCCATAAGTGTCCTTTTGTGTGCCAACATGAGGGATGTCGGCACTCGGATGGAGAGGTGCCATTCAGGTGTATAACAACTAGGAATAGGAGGAGCATGTGAAGATGCCTCCACCACAGGGATGGAAGGTGCAATGTGACTAGTGCCCCCAAACCTCTCTGCATGAAAAGGAATGGAAGTGCCCCCAGGCGTAGTGCCAAGGTCAACTTCTAACTCGGTACGATATGCTGAATTAGACTCGGGGATATCAGGCATGCCATATCTAACATTACTAGTGCTTGTAGGTTCATAGTGAGTCTCGTCGCCTGAAAACCAATACCGGCGACCCATGAATGAGGGATCATAACCAAATCGTGAAGGTCGTTCATGTGGTGGATCATATGTGCTAGAAGGATCTTCCTCCCCAACCTCACAAGGTGGAGAGGACATGTCTGGAATCTCATCCTCATGATCTCCCATGGTGTGTGAATCAAAGTGAGAAGTAGTCCACCCGGACTGTCTGGTTTCCTCTCCCAAAGGAGGAGGAGACCTGGAAGGTGGAAGTCCTGCTAAACGACGAGAATGATGAGGTTCCATGCTCGAATCCAAAATGACTCAAAAAATAAAATACTTAATCTAACTACGCAAACCCTAGGAAAACTAGTGTGCACATAGCATACACCTAAAAATGTAAATACAAATCATAAGCAAACCAAGGGTAGGATATGTGAGCTCCAAAATGAAGCAGGTATGTCTCACCTAGGAGAGGATTGAGACTCCCATACACAACAAGTGGAGGTTTGTAACCAATTATAGTGGCCCTCAGCTTCAACGCATATAGCGACTATGTTGTCTGAGCCCTACTTGGCCAGGACACCTGCAAAATAACCTCTGCAAATACCTCCTTGATAACCTAGGTAAGGAAACTATTGTCACCTCAATATAATCAATGCTTAGGTGGAAATTCATAGGTGGGATTGACCATATGGGAAGGGTAACAAAGCCCGAAGCTTGAAAGCACAACTAGTACCTTAGGGGTGCACTAGCCAATACCTCAAACGCCCCTAGATATGAATACAATCCTGGAAATATCTCTGGTGCTAATCAATCACAATCAAGGGTCATCCCAATCATAATTTCTCACACTTCCTTGTGCTTAACTCCCTTGTAAGAGGAGGATCCTGAGAAACACTAATTATATAAAGGATTTCACACTCTCACCTGGACAAACATCTAATTGTTTTGTTCAGTGGTCTTGGAGAATTAACTCACAATGAACTATTCCAAGACCCTAAAACCTAATCTTGTTGATGCACCCTAGAAAAGAAAAGAGTGTAATTCATTTTATTAAGCATTGATTTTAGTTGGATTTATACTCAAAGGGTAATGGTCATGCAACTTATGGTTTTATGACACAACATGAAGCAAAATGCACCCCTAAAAATCAATGCAAATTCACTCTCTAGAATGAAAAATAGGGTATGCTACTACATGAAGTGAAAAAGTTTTCCTTCAAATGTAAGTGCAGTCATTCCTATATGAAAATATGACTAAGATTCACCAAGAAATCCTAATGAAAGTACCATGCTAATGCAAAATGCAAACAATGCATAACTATGCAAAAAGCAAAATGTTTTTGTATTTTTGAATTAAATGAGATAAAAATAAAAAATATGACTCTACAACCCTCAGACTCTACAACCACTCACAAATAGCATCCAAGCAAAGCACCAAGGTAAAATAGACCTAATGCACTAATCTCAAAACAAAAACTAGAAAATGAAATGACAAGAACATTTTCAAAAATAAAATTAAAAAGAGTCTTTGGTCAGAAACAAATGGTAGATATAGAATCTAGAAGCATCCAAGAAGACTCAGCAATCATCCAAACTCACCCAGCAACACTTAATATTCTCAAAAAAACAAAAAATCAAGGCATACGGGACTGTTCTTAGTAAACCTACGTACATACGTGACTATTCCAAGAAAACCCCGTGTACACGCGACTGTGAAACAAAAACCCGCGTATAGGAAGAAAAAGAGAGAAAAATAAGGTAAATAGACAAGCTGAGACAAAATTTACTCCTACAGGACACTATTGGGAAAACATGCCCCTAGACCCGACACAAAACAGAGGAATCAGATCAATTCAAGCACATTGAATGCCGAAAAACCCCCAATGCCGAAAAACCCCGAAAGAAAAACAACTAGGAACCTCCTTAGTATGGTTGCCGATTCTATTACAGAGAGAAACTTCCTATGGCTTGGGGTGTATCACAACAGACATAGAAACCGTAGAAATCAATCCCTTCCCAATATGCAAGATAAATAAAACATCTAACACTAAAGGATCTCAAATCATACCTTATTCCAAATGGTTGAAGTAGATCCCCGTTGAGATTTTTCCAATCCCGCTTGCTTTAGCCATCCACTCTCAACAACAGTAAACAAGGAAAGCATGCTATATAATATAGTGTTAGGCCTACTCTAGCATATATAATCCAGTGTTACAAATATCACCGATATATCGGCAACTTCGCGATATATTGCGATGTTAACTCACTAGCGATATATCGGCAATATATCACCTCGATATTTTCTCGATTTTTTGGCGATTTTCTCTCGATTTTATCGTGAAATTTGCCGATTTTATCACGATATTTGCCGATTTTTGGCGATATTTTCCGATTCTTTCAAATATATTGTGATTTTTTTCTTTTTTGTATTTTTTAATATTTTTGTATTTTTTATTTTGTCGATATGTTGCCAATGTTTGCCGACATTTTCACTGATAAATGCGATAATTTCTTTTTGGACCCTTGGTGATATATTTGCTGACACGATATTTGTAACACTGATATAATCAATAATGCATAAGCAATTAAACACATCCATGGATTCAATATTCATTTAAATGCACATCATTGGACATGAAAATATATTTCTATTAATAAAATCAGATATTACACAAGTGACAACCTCTATCGGCACGTATGCGAACCAAAGAAATTGAGTCCTCCTCCTAAGCCTCCACTACCTCAATCCTCCATCTCTCAATAGCAAGCTCACAAAAAAAGGCAAGCTTGGGAAGAACACAAAGTGCTCCAAAGGACAAAGGGATGCAGACTCAAGTACAAGCAAGCTACGGCAACAATGGACTATAGTTTTCTTGCTCTTCAATTCCTCCCCTTCAATGTATCCAAAGGGTTCCTTATATAGCACTCCAAAGGGGTAATGGAGGGTCAAATTCGAGTGATCTCGAGGCATATGGAAGGCCAAGAGACAAGTGACTTGGACACACATTAATGAAAAATCCAAAAATATTTGGCCTTTTGCACATATCAAGTTGTACGCGGGTTTAAGGTCAATATTCGCATATGTACGCGAGAAAGGGATTAAAAGTCATGTATAACAAATAACAAGTGTCTTTAGGGATGATCTTGGAAACATCAAAGGTACAATATTGGTACATGGGGTCCAAAGAGTCTACAGAGGGACAGGGAAGGCCATAAATATGTGATCTACCATGTGTGGTAAAATCAGCTGTAACAACAGTCTTGCATACAAGAACACTCTCTTGTTAAGAGTGGTCCTAGAACTTACCGATTGAGGATGGTCATACAGATGATAGTACTCTAATATGGAGAGTGGTCCTGCATTCATTTGCGGATGAGATCCTAGAATTCAATTGCTAAGGAAGTTCCTGAAGAAAAGAATACTCTCTTGTTAAGAGTGGTCCTAACACTTACCAACTGAGGATGGTCCTGTTGATGATAGTAATCTCATAGTGAGAGTGGTCCTACGCTCAATTGCAGACAACAGTATCCTACTTGAGGATGGTCCTAAAGACAAGAACAATATCTTGTTGAGAGTGGCCTAGCAGTTACTGGATGAGGATTGTGTTGCGTACGATAGTACTCTCAGATGGAGAGTGGTCTTGCATTCACTTGTAGATGAGTTCCTACATTCAGTTGAAGATGATGATGTTTCAGCATTTGTTTATGTTGTCAGTGATTCATCTTTGTATTTGAATATTGATGATAGTGTAGGTTATGCTCGATATGGTGCCATATATGATGATGCTCGAGATGATTCCAGAGATGATGATGCTTGAGATGGTGTTAGATATGATGATGCTCAAGATGATGCCAGAGATGATGCTCAAGATGATGCCAGACTGATGGTGCTCGAGATTATGCCAAAGATGATGATGCTTGAGATGATGCCAAAGATGATGATGCTCGAGATGGTGTCATAGATGATGATGATCGAGATGACGCTAGAGACCAACATAGATCCAAATCCTAGGCTCTATCAAGAACCAATAGGGATCAAATATTTGGAGGTGCAAACCTCTTCTTAAGTATCACACTCAATTATCAGCTTATGGCTGACATATAATATTTTTTATTATTTTTTATTTTGTTAGGAAAAAACATTACAGCATACCCCCCATACATGGTTTTAAAACCATGTGAAAGGCCCTCCTAAAACCATGGGTTGTTTAGGAGGCCTTGCACATGGTCTTAAAACCATTTGCAATGACCTCCTAAACCATGTACAATAAAACCATGGGTTTTTTAGGAGGTCGTGCACATGTTTTTAAAACCATTTGCAACGCCCTCCTAAACCATGTACAATAAAACCATGGGTTGTTTAGGAGGAATTTCACATGGCTTTAAAACCATGTGCACTATCAACATTTTTTTTGCGGATATTTCATTTTTTTATTTTTTATTATTTTGTTAAGTAGGAACATTACAACATCTCCCCCATATTGTGTTGTTTTTTTGGTGGACATTTGTTTTGGCGGATAATTAATTTTTTTATTTTTTATTGTTTTGTTAGGTAGGAACATTACAACATCTCCTATATATTAGGTTGTTTTTGTGGCCGACATTTATTTTGGAGGATAATTAAAAAAAAATTATGGATGACATTTACAAGAGGAACGTTACATCAGAAATGTTATAATATCTCTCCCATACTGGGTTGTAGAGCGCCTCTCGACGCAATGATGATGCTCGATATGATGCCAGAGATGATGATGCTCGAGATGATGCAAGAGATGATGATGTTTGAGATGATGACGCTCGAGATGATGACAGAAATATCCATGATGATGATGGTCTACAAATGATGATGACGTTGATGTAATTTTCAAAACTTCCTATGACATAGATTCACCAATGAGTTGTATAGATGTATTTTTGTATAATACCTTCCTCGTTAAGAGGGAGTGTTAAATAAATGTAACCATGAAATATATTCTATTTTGCATTATTATTATTACCCCTTTGGGAGATGTTGTTCATATGATTAGGGATGTCATTTATCTATTTGGTCATGTAAATTCTTGAGGTAAAACCTTCATTATATGTTGGGTCAGTAGTACACACAAAAGTATTATTAAAATGAATTTTTTAGTATTCCAAGGCATTTCGGCCCTAGGAGCAAGGAGAAGTAAACCCTATTGGGTTATTATGCCTCTCAGCTAATTAGTATAAATAGGAGAGGTTCCTCCCTCATTTGGACAAGTAGAACACTCAAGAAGTTGCACTAAAGAGAGAAGGAGTAGTCCATCTAGAGGAGAGGAAGAGGTATAGTCTTATTCCTTGGGTCTTAAACTATACTTGGTTGAATTCTATATAGAGGAATTTTTGCTGGGTTTTCTTCCCCATGAGGGTTTCCTAGAATAAATATGTGTGTTCTATTTTTTGTGTTGTGCTTGTTATTCTTTCAGATATCCTTTTGTTTTCGTATAACAAATTTTAAAATATTAACAATCTTGCACCTAGTTCGTGGAAAGGGGCAAAGAATAAGAGGAAACATATCAATAGGTAACAGGATCAGTTGGCTATGGTGGTTCCTGAGGATATCCAAGTGGATCAAGTATTGGATCTTGTGGGTAATGATTTAGTGGGGCATTGTTTTGTTGTTTTGTTGTCAAATAAATTGATCAGAGGATGGATATTCAATAGTTGGGATAATATTATGGGATATTGCTTGATCTTTCACATCCTTTCCAAAGGATGGGTTAGTTTTGTTTTCCACTTGGAGGAGGAAAAGGGGGTCAATATTATGACAAGCTGGTATTTTTGGGGTCCCTTCCCTCTGTGCTTAAAACTATGGCACCCTTGTTTCTATCTACACTGTGAACCGAAAAAAATGAATCCATTTTAGGCAAAACTCCTAGGTTTACCCTTAGATCTATGGACAAATAAGTTCCTATGGATTTAAGGAATTATTTAGGTCAAACCATTATGGTTGATCTATCCTACAAATATTCAGTGTACATGTCATTTGCAACGCTTCTAGTTAATATTAATATTTCTTAGGGCTTAGCATATAGTATTGTTGTTGAAATGGGTGATATAGAATTTTCCCATTAGTCATATTACTGAAATATTTCATTTATGTGTGTGCATCACCATTTTATTAAACATGTAGTGACATACTATTCCAAAACATTTGTGAAGAGATTTTGGAAGAAAAAGGAGGGTCCTTTGACTAATCCAGTTAATCTAGGGCATATTTTGTCCCCATCAATTCCATCTTATTCAATAGGGTAATATTTTAGGGAGAAAGAATGATGGGTCATGATTTGAAGGGGTCTCCTTCATAAAATATCAGGTAAGAGGGCTTGGAAAATATAGCACCATCATCGAATTAACCCTCCTTTTGAGGAACGTGTGAGAAACATTGACCCTAATGCCTCTCTCTCCTCATGGTATCAAGACAATGATGTGCATATTACCTTAGTGAAGGAGGACCATTGAAGGCAACTAAAGTTTTTTCTAGGGTGGTTAGTGTCTTGCATTATGGATATTTTGTTAGTTGGTAGGTAAACAGGGTAGAAAAGGAGTTGAAAGGTGGTTCACCTCAGAGGAAGGGGATGCTTGATAAGGTTAAGGAGGCCATTTTCTCACCAATATATTCATCCGTAATGGATCTAGAGTCCTTTCACTTCTACTTTTCTTATAGGTATGTGTCATTTCAACAAATTTATGAATCTTTTCAGATTTGAAGGAATAGTGAATCATCAAGAAGGGGAAAGATACATGGTGGTGGAGCAACAATTTTTGGCCTGGACTAAGTAGGTTATGAGTCTTATTTGACATCCAAATTTTAGGGATCTATCTCCACATAAAAAAAAAATCCTTTAACCATAACAATGGAATGGAGGGTGTCTCTCTAGATCCTCTTGTCACTTATTCCCACGAAACATCCCCTAGAAACCCTTGTCTCCTAAAGTTTAAAGGGACAACTCGGTATTTTAATGAACCTTAATTAGGAGGTTTATGTATAGACCTTCGAACGTAAATGGGAAAGGGGGAGTGGGTAGAAAGCCTCACTTATTTGTGCTCAGAATAAGGTGATAAATGAAATCTTGTAAGGTCAACAGATGAAATTCCAATGGGATCTTAGAGAAAACCAACCTAGTTCAATGGTTACATAATAAAATTGTTCAATGAAAGGGGGTTGAGAATCCCTATAAATATACTTTACTTTCATTCAATTTTTGAAAGAGAATTACAATATATATTTTTTTGGTTTGATAAATGACGTGTAGAGGAGAAAGGGTTGTAGGTCATCTCAATTCACTCTTCAAAAACTAGGACTTTCAGTGGGCCAATGCATCTGGTTGGTCAGGGGTTTATTAAAAGTTTGGAAGAAGGATTACCCTTTAACCAACATTTTTTCCTTGAACTCAGGTTTGTGCACTATTTTCCACTACAAAGGAATAGATTTTTAGATGATTGTTATAAATGTTTATGGCCCTTACGATCATAAGCAAATTCTGTGGGAAATTTTATTTTCTTTCTCTTTCCTAAATGGTTATGATTTGATTATTGGTGGGGAATTTGAGTTTAATATGAGCAAGGAATAAAATTGGGTGGATTTGGGTCATCTAGAAACCTTTCTAAATTATTTTGTTCATAAGATCATGACAACAAACTGGTTAATGTTGATCCAATTAAAGTAAATACAATGTGGTAACATAACATGGTTGGTGTCATTAGAGTCTCAATGCTTATATGGTTTATTAGTTGTCAATACCTTTATAAATAGTTTGGTGTGAGTTTGATGTTGGGTCAATGGTCAAGTATGATGGAGGTTCAAACCACAATCCAATATTCCTAGATCTTGTTGAGATATGAAACAAGCCTTTGTCCCATTTTAAATTCAATCTAATGTGGTTGGAGTAGGATTTTTTGACCCTGGTCAAAAGGCAGTGATATACTTAAATGTGGGAGTGGATAATCCAACTAGTCATTAGTTTTCAAATTCTCTTATTGTACTCAAGGAAAAGGTTGTGGAGTATTCATCACTATAATGGAAGAACAGAGACAAAAAATTGAAAGAACTAGAAGACTCCATTGGATATATTTATAGTAAGAATTCAAATAGGGTTTTCTCGAATGAAGAACAATCCTCTCTCATAGGGTTGGAGGAAAAAAAATCCTTAGAGATAGGGAAGTTGATTGACAAATGAAGAGAAGAGAATTGTGGTTGGAGCTTGGGGATGAAAATACAAAAAATTTCCAACATTTGAAAATCATTGTAAAAATATCAACACGATTTTGGAGCTGCAAAATGTTGAAGGTTAGTTTGTAAGTTGTTTCAAGATTGTGGTTGATATTGGGGTTCAGTTTCTTTGAATACTTATCATGAACCAATGGGAACAAATATTGTTGAAGTGATTAAAGATAACACTTTCTTTCCTCATGGTGTATCTAAATATTAGAATAAATAATTATTTGATAATTTTTCTCTATATAAATTAGAAGAGTTGTTGAAGTCCTTTCAAAAAGGAAAAATCCTTGGTCCTGGTGGTTGGATGACATAATTTTTCCTATTTATTTATGTATTTATCAGGACCCAATCTTTTATGGGTAGTGGATAAGGTTAGAGTTGTGGGCTGAGTTTTCCCAAACTTTAACACAACTTTTACCACTTTAATTCCAAAGCTTTATAAACCAAACTCTTTTGGATATTTTAGCCCTATATCTTTTTGTAATTTTACTAACAAAAATTTCACCAAATTTCTTTCTTTATGTATAAAACCTCTTTTGTCAAAATTCATCTCACATAAGTATTTTGGTTTTCTAGAGGGGAGGAATATCCATGATGTGGTTGGTGCATATTAGGAGTCCTTACTTAGTATCAAACATAAAAAATAAATAAAAAATAAAAAAATTAAGTGTGATGGTAGAAAAGAACAGCCTATCAAAGGAATATCATAAAGTTACTTGGTTATTCCTTCATATTATTTTGGTTCACATTGACTTCTCTCATGATTTTGGTGAAATCTATTTTAAAAGCAATCCCAGTTGATTGGAAACCACTAGAACATATCCTAAAGAAATTCTTGGAAAAAAATAGAAAATTAAGTTTTAACTTACTTTGGAGTAGAGTTGAGGGTCAAGGGGAGTTCACTAAGCAAGCATGAATTTGATGTCAAAGATGAAGGTGGATGGTGGATGGGATCTAAAAAATATCCATATGTTTGGTACTTCTTTGGAAAGTAATTCAACGTGGAATATTATATCTAAAGAAAACCTTTCAAAGAGAGTGATGGTTCAAAAGTATATTTCATTAGGCTCTCTTTTAAAATGGATTAGGCAGGTGGATAATTTGTGAAAGAATGATTCACTCCACTATAAGGACATGGTTTCCTATTTGACATTGTTTGTAGGTTTATGTCCTAGAAAGTAGGTAAGAGAGATAGGGTCCAAATTGGCATGGATTCTATAATGGGTTGTGGAGTGAGATGTATCATTTTTGAAGCATTGGTTAGGAACTTACAAGATATAAATTTTCATTGTTGTCCCAATAAACATATCCTCTTAGCACTAACATATAGTCAAAAGCATGGAAATATGTTGGGGCCTTTGGTATCCAAGGGGTTTGGGCCAGAGAATTGGATATTTATTTATAGGTGTTAAGGAGGGAGTACATAGAGATCCATGAAGATGAGAACATTCTATTTTTGATAGGAAACAAAGTTAGAGGGTCATATATGCAAAAGCGCGGCTATCAACTCTTGATGGAAACTTATTGGGACCTATTAGTATGGCGGTAGTCAAAACTATGGAAATTGAAGGTTCCTTAGAAACATCATATTTTTATGTGTCTAGTATTGAAGAATAAGACACCAACTTGTGAAATGATGTAGAGAGTTATCAAGTCCATATTTTTGTGTTTTGTGAAAAGAATCCAAGGAAACAATGAACCATATATTTTTATAATACAGATTCTCTGACTTAAGTTATTGGGTGAAATTTTAGGAGTTGTGGAATAAGGATGATGTTAAAGGGGTTCGGATTACATGACATGAGCTTAAGCCTTATCATGCTATTCCCTTTATGTTTTTGTGGAGCTTAGGGTTGTACCATAATAGTTGTATTTTTTATGATAATGAGGTACCCACTTTTTAGGTGTACTCCTGGGTGTTAGCTCATTACAAGTTTTGTAGTGAGGAGTGTAGTGCATCCTTACCAAGAAAAGTATGTGAGTTGGAAATTGACAAGAGTAGATGGTGGGGCTTATTTGATGGGGTGTGTGAAGGCCTAGACAATGTTTGAGGTTTAGGTGGACTTATTTTCTTCTCCAATATCACCTTAATTTCTTTCAATGAAAATGGTGGACGGGGAAAAATTAATGTTGTTAAATTTATTTCCCTTACAATGCTAGTCAATAAGGTTTTCTCCTATGGTATAATAGACTTATAGGTTTATGGTGACCCTCAGTTAGTTTTCAATGTGATTATAGGAAAACAACATATCCACAATATTGATTTAGATCTCATTAAATTTCATTTGTAAGAGGAAATAGCATTGTTTACCATGTTCAATATCATTAATGTTTATCAGGATTTGAATAAGCTAGAAGACAGACTTTCTAAAGAGGGAATTTCTTTGAATCTAGGGGAGGTCATCATCATGGAATCTAAGGAAAATTGATATGTGGAGTCTAGGCTAGCATTCACGGTGATAGAATTCCTGTTCCTGCATGTAGTCCTGGTACCCCTACGCCTTCCAAGCGTATGAGGGAGTCTTTAAACTTATCCCCTGTGACACCGAAGCGTAATGACAACTCATGCAAACAAAAGGGAAAAAGGCAGAATGTTAAGATGAATGGTAGGTTCACGAGAAGTATGTCAGCCAAGGTAAGCACTTTTAAACCTTCGGTGAATAAGAACATTGACATCGAAATGGTTGTGATAGATGACGAAGAAGGGAATCCTGTCTTATCTAGTGATGCCCTTGACATCGATCATGAGCCTGTCGTGAATCATGCCGATAATAGTTCTCCTGTGTCTGATAAGAATCGTCAAGTTGACCCTGTGGTCGATCCTCCAGCTAAGGACAAGTCTGTAGAAGCGAATTTACCAGGGTTCTATCGAAGTGGTGAAATGGTTCACCCGTTATTTGTAAACTGTTTGTTGGATAAAATTCATAGATTGGAGGAAGAAGTGACAGACATGGCAACACATTGTGATGACATGAAAGCTGAGAATTTGAGGATGAAGGAGAAAGTTGATTCAGATGATAAGTGTTTATTGCATCTAAAGAAGCATAAGAATAGGTTGATTCGTAGAATCCTGAAGCTCCAAAATGAGAATCATAAGAACAAAGAAAAGGTCTGTGAGTTGAATGTGCAGGTTACCCTGATGCAATTCAAAGGGCATTCGCAGAACCCGGCAAATGGTGTAAATATTTAGGTGTTTAATGCTTCTGTAAAATTATAATGTTTCGAGCGTACTTACTATTGATTTTAGGTTTGAAGTTATAATCAAGTGATAATCAAGTTATTTTTTTGTTACAAGTATTGGTGTGCATTGATTCATGCATTCTATAGTTTATCTCATTTTGTTTTTTTTTCGTGTGTTTTAATTATTTTTCTTTGCTGGATAGTGTCGCAGGTGATATTGTTGATGCGTTTCTCTTGGATTTTGGCAATCGCTTATGTTCAGGATCATCCCTGGATAGTTGTGGACAGATCGATTGGTTACGTTGTTTCCCAGGTGTCACTATATCATTAGTGTCTTCGTCGTTTATGATTTTGTACTATAAATCGAATCTTTCCAATTTCAAAGACATTATAACGCATATATAAAAATGACATGAGGCATTTGTCATTTTTAATGAAATTGGTTATGATTTTGATTTTATGGTTTCCAGTTTTATAGAACTGTCCTCATGTGAGATAATTTGTATTTAAAGAAGACATATCTTACTAGATAGGGGGTCGATAGTTGGGAAAAGGACATGACAAGATCACTATAATTATTTCCTGTGACTTGAGACAATTTCTTATCAGCAGCTACAGTATTTTTCATTGGTGATATCTATATATATGTTTACAGTATTTATATTATGCAAATGTATTTTGGATATCGTTTGATCTTGTCACTTTCTCTGCAGCATTTATGTTTTGTCATTATTTCTTTGGGGTGATTCCATGAAGATGGGTAACACTTTTTGGCCAAATTTGGCGATGAAAACCTGATTTTTTACTCATGTGCTAGATAGAAGCCCTCAA
>LPNX010616475.1:434523-452372 GCA_001517045.1 Pseudotsuga menziesii
TCTTTTTTTTTAAGCCCTCGACCGAGGTATGAACCTCCACCGAGGTATCTAAATACCTCGGTCGAGGTATTTAAATACCTCGACCGAGGGTTTGTAAAGCCCGTAATACCTCGGTCGAGGTATTTAAATACCTCGACCAAGGTATTTAGATACCTCGACCGAGGTATTTAGATACCTCGGTCGAGGGCTTGATAAAACCTCGGTCGAGATATTAAGACCTTGGTCGAGGGCTTAACAAGCCCTCGACCGAGGTGTGTTTTTCTGTTTTTGCCGAAATGCGCTTGCCAAAAAGTGTTACCCAGGTCCGTGGATTCACCCTTTGATGAATTTTGCAAATACATCATATTTAATCTGTCGACTTACGCTGGTTTTGATTTTCTTATATATGTCATATAGTAAATTTGATATTGTCATCATATTACATATGACATACTTGTTCACTGTGCGATCTTGTTCGAATTCTGAATTTCTTCTAAATATTTCTGGATTGTTAGCACAGTAGGATTATTGGCAATTTGATTCCAGGTTAATGTTCTCTACGCTCCTGATTAGGATAGGATGTTTAAAATAGATTAATGATATTTTTCCTTTAGTTATTTTATTGAAAATCTATTGAATCAGATCTTTACTTTTATACCATTACTAGGTCATTTTCTGATCTTGTGAATGATGTACATATGTTTATATTGTATCTCTGTAATTCATTGAGTCTGATTAACTTTTATCCTTGTATTATAAATTAACTGATTGAGTAGATTTATTTCGAATGATCAATTTTGTAATATACTAATTAACTTGATTAGTCTTATTTGTATATTCATAGGGATACTGTAGATCTAATCGATAAACAGTAGCTTTGGTTTTCTCCTCTCCTGTAGCTAGGAACAACTTAAGGAAAGCAACGGGGTCTTAATCCCGTCAGGGACAACTACCTAACGACTGAGAGCATCTCGAAAACTCTTGGATCGGGTTGTCTCTTGGTTGACACTCATGCCAATTCATCCCGTCAATAATGGCTCTAGAAGGAGGGCCTGCTTAAGCAAATGGCTGATGAAAACAATCTTGTTCACAAAATTAATCAGCCCATTAACCCTCAGATACAGTCATCATCTCAACCACAAACATTCCAGTCATTAGATGAGACTCCGTTGAACGATACTGTTCGAAATATCATTCATCAGTTCGATGCTAGCACTACCCATCCATATAAAGAACTTGATCAGTTTAAACAGGCCATCAATGAATCCCGCAGGATTTTAATGAGAGCCTATTCGAATCTTACTGGCATCCAACCCACCGAAGTTCCTCTTCCACAGATCAGATGTCCACGCACTCACTATACTGAGTCTGCACCTGAAAAACAAAATCAATCGTCAGGTGTCCCCTCTAACTATCAGTTATCACAGTCTCTAATAGGCACCAATCAACCTTCATCTTCTTCAGGACCACCTGCTACAGGAGGGTCTGGTCGACCACCATCACCGCCTCACTCACCTCCTCACGTTTCTCAAACTCCACCTTCACCACCTTCAACACTAAGGAACATGGCAGGTGTAAACCCGAACCCCAATGCCAATATGCCATGGTTAGCTCAGGATGCAGTTGTTGTTCTAGGTGATCAACATCCTCTGCCAAAGCATCCTGAGAAATTATTGCCCAAGTTCAATCCCGAGCTGAAAGAGCCTGCAGAAGATCATGTGAAAAAATTCATGCTAGCAGTTCAGCTTCTGGATGTTGAACACGAAGATGTAGTCTATCGACTTTTCCCTTACACATTTGAGGGAAAATCCTCGACTTGGTATTTTTTACTTACCGTTGGTTCTATTACCAACTGGAACGAATTCAAGTTGGCTTTCATGAACAAGTTTGGAGACGATAAGACTACAGCTGTGTTGGTGTTAGAATTGTCTAGGATCCATATGGAAGCCAAGGAGAAGGTTAAATATTTTAACCAGTGGTTCTTGACTCTTAGAAACAGAATCCCTGCCACCTCAAGGCCGGCTGAGGATGTCACTATTGAATTTTATACTTCATCCCTTCCCGTGTCCATGGCCATGTTTGTCAGGAGAGCTGCTAAGCCTACTCTCACAGAAAATTTTGATGAAGCCATTAAGGTTGAGAAAGACATGTTTTCTATTAAGACAAACCCTGGGGTAGACACTGATTCTGCATCTTCTTCTTGCAAAAAGGATGAGACTCCTTCCAAAACTACAAATCCTAAGAAGAAGGGTCAAGATGCACTAGACCTAGATAGTCTTCAAAGAGTCATAAAGAAACTATCCAATGAAATCATAGATTTGAAGAAAGGTACTTTTGAAAGTACTCCGAATAAAGAACCACCTAGAAAACGTTTTAGAAGACCATTTCAAAATACAGCTGCTAAACAGATTCCTCCATCTGAAGCTAATAATGTTGATGAAATCAATAGTTTCCTAAAACTATTAGTCTCAGGCTTAGAAACATCAGCTGAAAATGAAACTCAATCTTCAGGACAGAATTCTGAAGATCCCCAAGGCACTGATAATAACACTGATGATAAACCTCCTCAAGTTATCAGTCATTTATAGGATACCACAGAACTGATTGATGATGAAGATGTGGCTATTGTGAATGTCAATCAGCATCAATATAAAACTAGAAGCAAGAAAGATCAGCCCTCAAGGGAACCTTCTACAAAGTCTACAGATGACAGTTCAGCTGTCAAAACAAAAAACCAACCTCCCAACACTAAGTCAACCCCATCTCTTGATTTGGAATATGACTTGGTTGAGGATCTGAAGAAAATCAGAGCCAACATTTCTATCTATGAACTCCTTAAATTTCCTGTGATTCGAGATAAGATGATGCAAGGGGTTTCTTTAGGTAAAAATGGCAAAACTTCCTCCACTCAAAATAGTTCTGCTAATACTAAAGACAACACAACAAAATCTTCAGTTAATGCCTCGTCTATAGGTAAGAAATCAGATTCCTCAACTCCTCCTTTTCTGCTTACATTTGAAATCTGCAATCGTAAAGTACACAATTGTATGATAGACTCAAGGGCTTCTAAAAATGTTATTCCATATTCAGTATGCAAAAAAATTAATGCAGTCCCCGTGCCATGTGACACAAGCATTGTACAACTTGACCGATCTAATGTAAAGGTAATAGGAAAGTTGAACGAAGTACTGATAAGACTAGCCTCAAATCCTCAAGTTCATTTCATCATTGATATAATTGTTGTAGATATCCCTGAGGCATATGGCTTATTCCTCAGCAGAGATTGGTCTAAAAAACTGAAGGGATATTTTGCGACGGAATGGTCACACTTATGGATACCTCATAATGGTCGTCCAAACAAAATCAGAATTGATCGAGAATGTTACATGAAGCACACAATCACCGAACTGGATGACTCAAACGAACCAGTACTATTTAATGATACCATAATGGGCAATTACATGGTTGACTCTTTCTTTGGAAACCTTGAGGCTGAAACTTCATCAGTCCAAGAGTCGGAACAACAATCTGAAGTTTTCCATTTTACACAAGTTTCAGACAAAAGTCCAGTTCCAAACACTGCACATTTGGACCTGAATGATGGCCTCTTGTCTCTATACTTTGACGGATCTAAGTCAAAGGAAGGAGCTGGAGCCAGTTGCATGTTAATAGATCCTCAGGGGAAAAGGTACTTTGTTGCTTGCAAGTTATAATTCGAATGCACCAATAATATTGCTGAATATGAAGCCCTTATTCAAGGGCTCAAAAAGGCAATTGATCTGGGAGCTAAAGCTTTGGTAGTGTTAGGAGACTCTGAGATTATCGTTAGAAAGGTACGTAACACTATACATTGCATTGCTGGACATCTAAGAAATTACCGGACAGAGGTATGGAATCTATTATTATCATTTGAAGCTTTTAACATAAATTCCATTCCTCGTTATTTGAACCAGGAAGCAGATCTGTTAGCTAATGTTGCTTCAAGGTTAATTCCGTCTGAAGGAATGCTTGCTGATTCTTTTTCTATTGAACTACTTTTCAGGCCTTCCATACCTGATAACATTGTCAATTGGAGAGTCTTTGATCACGATGAGCAGTTGATCAAATTTCTGACCATGAAAGACACTTTCAAAGATGTAGTCATCGATGAAATGACTCATGATGAAGATCTGTACAACTTTGCGGTAATTCATAAACCTTGTTCAATTCAAGAGTCTCTTGATCAGGTCAGTACCCTTCCTAGATCTGTTATTAAACTTGAAAAATTTTATGATTTGAAGGACAAATTTAAAGGTGTGAGGAACTGTAAAACCAACAGCTCTACTATGAAATCTGAAGTCATAAATTTAGGCACCGAACACTGTCCTCAATGTGTAAATCTAGGCAGTACATGTACTCCCTAAGAAAAAACATCCTTCATACGACTCTTTAATGAGTTTAAATACATTTTTTCTTGGACGTATGACAATCTCAAGACATTTGATCCAAACATAATGCAACATGTCATCCCCATGAAAGAACATGCTAAACCATTTCAGCAGAAATTGAGAAAAATGCACCCTAGCTTGGAACTGGTTGTTAAGAAATTTTATAGAACTGTCCTCATGTGAGATAATTTGTATTTAAAGAAGACATGTCTTACTAGATAGGGGGTCAATAGTTGGGAAAAGGACATGACAAGATCACTGTAATTATTTCCTGTGACTTGAGACAATTTCTTGTTAGTAGCTACAGTACTTTTCACTGGTGATATCTATATATATGTTTACAGTATTTATATTATGCAAATGTATTTTGGATATCGTTTGATCTTGTCACTTTCTCTGCAGCGTTTATGTTTTGTCATTATTTCTTTGATGAATTTTGCAAATACATCATATTTAATTTGTCGACTTATGCTGGTTTTGATTTGCTTATATATGTCATATAGTAAATTTGATATTGTCATCATATTACATATGACATACTTGTTCACTGTGCGATCTTGTTCGAATTCTGAATTTCTTCTAAATATTTCTGGATTGTTAGCACAGTAGGATTATTGGCAATTTGATTCCAGGTTAATGTTCTCTACGCTCCTGATTAGGATAGGATGTTTAAAATAGATTAATGATATTTTTCCTTTAGTTATTTTATTGAAAATCTATTGAATCAGATCTTTACTTTTATACCATTACTAGGTCATTTTCTGATCTTGTGAATGATGTACATATGTTTATATTGTATCTCTGTAATTCATTGAGTTTGATTAACTTTTATCCTTGTATTATAAATTAACTGATTGAGTAGATTTATTTCGACTGATCAATTTTGTAATATACTAATTAACTCGATTAGTCTTATTTGTATATTCATAGGGATACTGTAGATCTAATCAATAAACAGTAGCTTTGGTTTTCTCCTCTCCTGTATCTAGGAACAACTTAAGGAAAGCAATGGGGTCTTAATCCCGTCAGGGACAGCTACCTAACAACTGAGAGCATCTCGAAAACTCTTGGATCGGGTTGTCTCTTGGTTGACACTCATGCCAATTCGGCCCGTCAACACTATTACATTAGGAGGTAAAATTGTCTATATTTATGTTATGGTGGTCCAAGGTCCTTTAGATTTTAATCTACTCCTTGGACATGATTATGTTTATTCCATGAAGGCTGTTGTGTCCACACTCTTTAGAGTTATGCATTTTCCCCATGATGGGAAGATTGTGACCATTGATCAGCTTTATTTTGTTACACCTGACAATCGCATCACTCCTAGCAATTAGACTACCGTGAATGTGCCGCATGTTCTTGTGGTTCCTTCCCCTTCTTCTAGTTAGCTTCTTCCCATCATAGGTAAAATGGGGGGCATGGCTCTAGTCTATGGACATCATAATGGAGCTAATATGCTAGCTTTTATGAAATGGGGGAAACCTACCAACCTCTAGATATCATGTTGGGTAGGAGCAAGTTCGAGAGCATAGTTTACTTTTGGTTTCAATCTCATTAAAAAATAAAACCACTCCTTAAGCATAGTTTACCTTTTGGTTTCAATCTTGCACAAAAATAAAACCATGTGGTGAGAATAGTTCCCATTCTATGTCAAGCTCATTAAAAAATGAAATAGATGCCTTTGAGCATAGTTCATTTTCTATGTCAAGCTCGTTAAAAAATGGAATAGATCTCCTCAAGCATAGTTTACCTTTTGGTTTCAAGCTTGAATAAAAATGAAACCATTCTTGAGCATAGTTCATTTTCTATTTCAAGCTTGTTAAAAAATGAAGTAGGTTTCCTTAAGCATAGTTTACCTTTTGGTTTCAATATTGCATAAAAATGAAACCATGTTCCAAGCATAGTTACCTTCTGTTTCAAGCTTGTGTAAAAATGAAACAGATCCCCTTCCCTTTAGTCGAGTCTTCACTTTAGTGTTAGAACTTGAACCTTCTTTTCACCTGCCCCATTCTAGTTCTTCCTACCCCCCTAGTGAATATTTTCACATTAGGCACCATGTTTTTAGGTTGGGTATGGAAGAAGAATCGTCAAATGAAATGAAGCTTGGGGGCATGTCGAACCGCTAGCAACCATGCTAGGGGTAAGCTTCACTAGCAATCATGCTGGGGGCAAGCTTCCAACCTCTGTATATCATGTTAATGGGATTTTTTCAAGCATAGTTTACCCATTGGTTTCGAGCTTGCGTAAAAATGAAACCAATCTTCGAGCATTCTTTCAACTGATCTTTGAGCTCGTTAAAAATAGTAATATGGTGTTGAGCTTACTTTTCATTTTTCATGCTCTGGTTAAAACATGAAATTTGGTTTGAGATTAGTTTAATACTTTTTCATGCTCTGGATTCAAACACGAAAAATTCTAATAGAGTCTTCTTTAAGCTTTTTTCGGACTCTTAAAATGAGAAAAGATAGTCAAGTACTTGTCTTCTTCATACTCATAAAAGTATTTGAAGAGTCATCTCTCCGATGCTAGGTTATCTCTTTTTTTGGTTCAGATAGAATATTTACAAAAAAAGAACACTCCAGCCAATCATGACTTGAAGAGTTTTCTAAGGTATTATTTTATATGTTTTCGAACCTTAGGGACTAAATCATACAAAAAAGGACCCTTTGGAGTCTTCTTCTGTGGTCGTTCAGACTCTGTAAACATGAACGATACTGGGTTTTCTTTCATTGGACTCGTTAAATTAAACATTGAGAGACCCTCTTTTGGGAACAAACCCCTCCTCTCTCAGGTTCGTAAAACATATGAGTTTGGACTTGTCTTCAGATGAGCTATAACGAGTGTTTGTTACCCTCTTTGAACTCGTAAAACTGAAAAGAGGCACTCATCAACCATGATGGGGAAAATGGGAAGAGAATCATTTTGCAAATAAATGGAAGTAGTTTGTTGTTACCTTTGAACATGGCACTTGTCTGCATATCATTTCAGTCAATTGGGTATTCAGCTGATTTTCATGGCAATCCACTTTCATGACTCATGTCACTCCTTTGATTCTTTCAAAAGAATGCATTGTCCACCATCCCACTGTGTGTTTGTCTGGCCTAGTCATGTTGCCAAGTATTTTGTCGTGCCACCTGATGTTCAAAGGGAAGTTGAATAATTTTACCTCTGCAGTCAAAACAGTCTCTGTGTCAGTACTTTTGAGTCAGTATTATGGTTACTACATTCACATCATTCCAGAACTATGTTTTCAGTTTCGTGTCATTGATGTGGGACTCATCATGGCCCTCCCTCGACAAGACTATTCCCGTCGACATCAGCTCATCATCTGGGAAATAGTCTTAGAAACAAAATTTAGTACCATGAGATTGGTATGCCTTAATGACAGATTCTCTCGCTCTCGACATAGGTTCACATCATTGACCTTTGATCAATATAATCGACTAGGTGTTCGACATCAAGACATCTATTCACGCTCAGTAGATTGTAATAGGGTACCTTGGGAATCATTAACATTAATGGTGATATCCCTCGCCTTTGTTAACAGTTCACATCATTGGACGGTAATCAAGTGGTTTCTACCATGTTTGACTTCATATCATTGTAATCACATGGATAGAATCATACTTTGTAGAAGACGAGACGAAGACCCTGGGTATTTGTTTAGCACTCATTGCTTTCCCCAGGTTGCGATGGAGTTTTGTATATCTAGCATAGATCCACATTTGTATGGTCAAAGCTATGCTCAAATTTGTGTCTGTATGACATAGATCTACATTGTATGTCCGGTAGCTATGTCCAAGTTTGAGTCCTATATCACATGGATCTACACTATATTCTAGTATCCATGCTTGTTTATTCCTCTCATGGATATGCCTTGTATTGGTCTGCATCCATGAGTTGGTTACATTTGTCTATGAGTGAAAAGTATTGTCGTACTACAGATGCCTACTAGACGACATTCTCTGACCGAGCTGACATTTTCACCTCGAAGTGACAACTTGTTCTCTCAAAGCTCTCACTTATCGTATCCCTCTAAGTGTCATTCTTTGGGGGGGATTCTGTTATACCTAAATCCTATCACCATCATGTGATAAGACCCTTAACTTCCATGTTTTCCCTTAATCCCAACACTTAGAGTGGAAACTTTCTCTATTTGTCAATTCTACTTGAAAAAACCTAGCACCACGCTTTCCCTATAGCTAATGAGCGGTACCTTACTCAGCACCACCCGTATCCTGTTTTTGAGAAGCGGTGCCACCACCTATGGTCTTTGGTCTTAAAGCGGTTCTCATCTAAACCACTCTGTTATAAGGGAACAAAACTGGTACCCTGGGTAAAATGGGAAAAAGAGAATTTTTTTGAGGCTTCTAGAACTTGAGCCTCATGTCCTCCCTTATCCCTATCATTATGGGTTAGTTTGAGCTCAAGATCCCCCTTGATAGGATCTTGGAGCCACCTCACCCTCCATTCTCTCAACTATCCCTATCCATTGAGCCTTATAAATACAAGCTCATATTCATAGTTAAGGGAGATAACTATAGAGGTATTGTTATGCTGTTGAATTTACTACTTAGTCCAAATCATTGGAGAGCATAGAGAGCAAAGTTGGAGCTTATGGGGATGAAGTGTTTGCCTCGTGGAGGGGCTTGTTGACACTAAGGAAATGGTTGTACACAGGTTCAAAATCAAAGCAGTATTCCAGGTGTCTACAGCATTTGGGGAAGGTCTTCATCCTTTGTCGTTCACTCATTTGTTCTAGATCTAAACTATTCATACTAGAGGAATAGCTTATGTCCGTAGAAGGTGCAATATTCTTGATAACACATTCCTCCAAATTAAAAGCACCCCAAGTAGAATCAATGTTGAGAATTTCACAAATTGATACCCAGGAGTTTCTACTAAAAGTATGAGACATAAAAATATGATCAACCAAATCAAAATCCCTTCTACATAACAAATAGACACTAGGTATAAACCAACCTCTTTTCTCTATATTTCCCAAGGTAGTAGTTTGTTTTCCATCATCAGTTAGAAGAAAAAATTTATTTTTTGAGGAAGATTCTATTTCCAAACCTTAGAATTCCACCACTTTTTAATATAGAGATTATGAGAGGATACAATAGTTTCATTAGCTCCCTTTTTTAGTAATATGCCCAAAATTTTTATCTCGGGCCGAAACAAACTTATATTCTGTAGTTCCAAGCCTTATAGCTGCACTATTCAATTGATAGATGTAATTGTCTAAAGACTCTGCCCAATCTCCAGTTAAACCAATGTCTTTGGAATTTAACCAATAACCTCCCCTTAGCACATACGATCGTGGTCTTTTGATTTGATTTAGAGTAAACAGTTCCAAAGCACAAATATGTTCAATAATCCCCTTATTTAACCAACCACATCTAGTCATTGATCCTATAATTGTTTGGTTTCGTAATAAACCCCATATACTTCAATCCATCTTCCATGATCCATCCTTTGCATTTTGAAATGAAATAACACAAAAATCTTGTCTTGTAAACTTCCATCTAAATTGTTTGGGTAGAAAAACAATCCTAGTTAATATTCATTCCCAAATCAAACCAGAAAAATTTAAGAATATCATAAAGGTACTTACAATCCTCCATATTATCAAAGCCAAAAATTATAACATTATTGACAAAAAGGATATGGGTAATTTTCAGAGGAAATAATTTTTTTAAGCCATTGAACTTACCCATCCTATGAGCTTCTGAAATCATTATGCTAAAACCCTCAATAATAAGAAGGAAGAGAAGAGGGGATAAATGACACCTGTTATACCTAAATCCTATCACCATCATGTGATAAGACCCTTAACTTCCATGTTTTCCCTTAATCCCAACACTTAGAGTGGAAACTTGCTCTATTTGTCAATTCTACTTGAAAAAAACTAGCACCGCGCTTTCCCTGTGGTTGATGAGCGGTACCTTGCTCAGCACCGCCTGTATCCTGTTTTAGAGAAGTGGTGCCACTGCCTATATTCAGCTGATTTCCATGGCGATCCACTTTCATGAGTCATGTCACTCCTTTGAGTCTTTCAAAATAATGCATTGTCCACCGTCACACTGTGTGTTTGTCTGGTCTATTCATGTTGCCAATTCTTTTGTCGTGCCACCCGATGTTCAAAGGGAAGTTGAAGAAGTTTACCTCTGCAGTCAAAATAGTCTCTGTGTCAGTACTTTTGAGTCAATCTTATGGTTACTGCATTCACATCATTCCAGAACTATGTTCCAAGTTTCGTGTCGTCGATGTGGGACTCATCATGGCCCTCCTTCGACGAGACTATTCCTGTCGACATCACCTCATCATCTGGGAAATAGTCTTAGAAAAAAAATTTAGTAACTTGAGATCGGTATTCCTTAATGACATATTCTCTTTCTCTTGACATGGGTTCACATCATTGACCTTTGATCGATAGAATCGACTGGGTGTTCGACATCAATACATCTATTCATGCTTAGTAGATTGTACTAGGGTACCTTGGGAATCATTAACATCAACGGTGATCTCCCTCGCACTTGTTAACGGTTCACATTATTGGTCGGTAATCAAGTGGTTTCTACCATGTTTGAATTCAGATCATTGTAATCACATGGCTATAATCGTACTTTGTAGAAGACGAGATGAAGACCCTGGGTATTTGTTTAGCGCTCATTGCTTTCCCCAGGTTGCGATGGAGTTTTGTATATCTAGCATGGATCCACATTTGTATGGTCGTGGCTATGCTCAAATCTGCATCTGTATGACATAGATCTATGTTGTATGTCTGGTATCTAGATTTGTTATCAGGAATATTGCACCTTCTGCAGATAGAAGTTGTTCCTTTGGTTTGAATGGTTCAGATCTAGAACAAATGAGTGAACAACAAAGGATGAAGACCTTCCTTGAATGTTGTAGACACCTGGAATACTGCTTCGATTGTGAACCTATGTACAACCATTTCCTTAGTGTCAAAAAGCCCCTCAACGAGACAAACACTTCATCCCCATAAGCTCCAACTTTGCTCTCTATGCTCTCCAATGATTTGGACTAAGTAGTCAATTCAACAGCATAACAATACCTCTATAGTTCTCTCCCTCAACTATGGATATGAGCTTGTATTTATAAGGCTCAATGCATAGGGATAGTTGAGAGAATGGTGGGTGAGGTGGATCCAAGATCCTATCAAGGGGGATCTTGAGCTCAAACCAACCCATAATTATAGGGATAAGGGAGGACACGAGGCTCAAGTTCTAGAAGCCTCGAGAAACTTCTCTTTTTCCCATTTTACCCAAGGTACCGCTTTTGTTCCCTTATGACAAAGCGGTTTAGATGAGAACCGCTTTAAGACCAAAGACCATAGGTGGTGGCACTACTTCTCTAAAACAGGATACAGGCGATGCTGAGCAAGGTACCGCTCATCAGCCACAGGGTAAGCACAGTGCTAGGTTTTTTCAAGTAGAATTGACAAACAGAGCAAGTTTCCACTCTAAGTGTTGGTATTAAGGGAAAACATGGAAGTTAAGGGTCTTATCACATGATGATGATAGGATTTAGGTATAACAACACCCCTGATGAAGCCCTCTAAAACTACTGAAATTTTTTTTGGGAGAACCACTGATCAAAACAACAAATTTTTCTAAGGAAACGAAAGATAATATCCAATTTCAAAACATCCCCTAGAAGCCCGATCTAAAGAAAAAATAACCTAAGAAAAAACAAATCCACTTTATCATACCCCTTTACTAAATGCATTTTCAGAATCATATAACTCAACTTCTTTACTTTTGATGAATGAACACACTCCTATCAAACACCAATATCTTCTAAAATTTGTTTGTTTGAAAGAAACCCATATTTTTATTTAGAAAGAACTTCAAAAAGCTTTGGCTTGATTCTAATAGCTATAATCTTGGTCATCAACTTATAAAATAAATAACAAAGAGTAATTGATCTAAATTCTGCAAAGAATTCAACTTTTTCTTTGTTTGGAACAAGCTCTAAAAAGTTGAATTATGAGATCAATTCATAAATCCTTCTTTTTTGGACATCTTAGCAATCTATAGTAAATCATTCCCTATAATATCCAGAAAATTAAAGAATAATTTTTTCAACCATCCATCAGGCCCCATACTTTTATCTTTGGAAAAATTGGATAGAGAATACTTTACTTCCTCTAAACTAATGGGTCTGTCAATACCTTCACCTTCCTCCCTAAAAAAGAAACCAGGAAAATGTTTCGAAACCTCCATCTAATCACCGATATTAGATCTACCTAGGTCTTCTTGTATCTTGCTGAATAAATTAACTACTTTTTGAATTTCACTATTTAAAGTTACATGTAACCCTTTAGAGGAATTAATTTCCCAAATGGTCTTTATGTTTTCCTATTCGAGGGATAACTGTGGAAGAACTTTGTGTTGTTGTCACCAACCTCAATTAATACCACTCTACTAGTGAGTTTCTAATACTCTTATTATTTTGTTAAAATATCGTCCTTCTTTCTTTCCAAGTCATCCATTAGAGCTATGTTCTTTGCAAAAAGATTTGCTTCCACATTCTTTAGCATAATGTCCATGATCTGATATTTTATCGCAATGAAATCACTTATATTCTCTACCTCCTTTTTAATCCAATCCTAAACTGCAAATTTCACTTTTTTGAGTTTGAACACAATTTTATCCATTGAATTCATACTTTCATCCACAGACAAAGAACTCCAAACATCCCTAGCCATCCTACAGAAAGAAGAATCCTTTAACCATGCTTAATTGAATTTGAAAGAATATTTTTAGAGCCATTTTCACCCTCCAATTGAAAAAAAATCAGACTATGATCGGATATATTAGAATCCAAATTCCAGGGCATGTACCTAACAATTTTTTCCATAATAGAGTCAACTACAAAGAACCGATCAATCTTTTGTCCAATTCATTCATTCCCTAACGTCTTTTTTTACATGTTGGAGATAACTTATTTGGCATTATGTCAATCAAGTTATTTCTGCTAAACAAATTTTGAAAATAACAAGTCAAAGGGTCCACATAATTTTCCACTCCCTAGTTTTCATATGAAAACATTGTGAAATTCAAATATTTAGCCACAATCAGGTTTTGTAGACCTCACACACCACTAGAATCAACCTTTTCCCAAAAATCCTTCCTATCCTTGTTGGGGTCATATATATTCAAAATTTCGATCACCTCCTTAAACCCTTGAATTATGCCTTCCAACAAAATACTAAATGTTGGTTTGAAGGGGGTTAAGTTACAAGTTCTAGGGTTCCATATTTCTAAAACCCCACCAGACTACCCTTCAACTCCAATAGTAAAAACTTCCCAAACTTTAAGAAGTTTTTAGAAAAAATCGTAACCCTTAACATGAAATGTCATAGTTTCTTGAGTATGGTATATGTCATGTTTGTTTAATTAAAGAAATCTCTTGAGGATCTAAATTTAGATCCTCCCCTTATCCCTCTTATGTTAGAATAAATACAAAAAATTAGAACCCACTAAACAGGGAAAACATTATGTAAGGCCCCCAAAGTCTTTATGCATCTTGGATTCTTCAGCCAATTGAATTCTTGACAACAAAGGAATATAATCCCCTTCTATGATATCACTACCTTGCTCCAAAATATTCGCTCCACTCCTTCTTGTCTTCCTTCTTCCCCTTTTCCTTATTGTCACATTTTGGTGGGGAACCAAACTTGTGGATGTTTTATCGGAGGAATCAAAAGGTTTGGATACATATATTAGCAAGGGAGAACCAATCGTTTCCCTAATTAATGTTTCTTTCTTTCCTCCTGTCATTCCATTAAATTCCATACCATTAACCATAACCATGTTACCATTCTTGCCTAAAACCAAGGACATGATTTCCTTATTAGAGGAAGTAAATAAATCCCTAGATCCCTCATTCAACGAAATAAATCTAGGTAAATAAATTGAGACATATGGATGGGGATCCTCTACAACCAAATACTCGTCAACAATTTGATAGTCTGTGACATCCTAAACAACATTACTCTCGCCTCCACCTTTAGGATCATAAAGATCATTTGAATTATCCCCATAGTCTAAAGGAAGAATTTGCTTTCCTATCACGCTGTAATCGATCACTTTACCCTCTAGTATTTTATCTAAATCTTTCTCAACATATTTTAAAAAGAATAATTCTTTTGAGAATAAGTCTTCATAAGGAACAAAGGATTCATCTGAGTGCTTACCTTCTTACCTTTCTTCATTAGTCTCTAAACGAGGATTATGAGAAGACGAAAGAGACCACATCCCCCAACAATATTCCTTTCTTTCACCATAAAACCCTATGTAACCTGAGAAATTCCCTAAAAGATCTATAAATTCCTTCTTCAAATGACTCATTCTTCTACAAAGTAAAGATATGAAAGAAATGCCATGATAGTCCAGTATTTTTCTATGGCATGATCCCCTAATATTAGATTTACTTTATCTGGTAATCCCTATGTTGTCTCGAATTCCACCAAAACCCTAATAAGACGTTTATCTCCATAGCACAATATCTTAGGATTCAAGTAGATATACTTATCAAGATTATTTTTTGGGTTAATCATGCACCTCCTTTGACAAAAAATGTAATGACAACCCTGGAAGAAGGAGTGAGATATGGTGTTTTGTTATTTTTTTAATTTTGGGGGTTAAAATAAATAGTCCAACACCAAAGAACCAATGAACCTTCCCTCATAACCTAGAAATTTCCCAAAACTATCTGATCATTTTATTCAGAAATAAAAATGAAGTAGAACCATCCATTTGTAAGCCATATAACTTGTAGCAAGTAGTTAAGAAAAGGCTTGCAATTCTCCACAACCCAAATTGTCATTTCCAACCTATTCATCTTTAGGTATTCTAATTGACCCGCCAAATCTCTTTTGGATAACCCCTCAACCCTCTCTAGAGTAATGTCTCTCCCCACAATAAAGTCTTTTACATCAAGTTTGACCTTAAAATATTTTATCTTTCTTATGTTCCTAGCTCTCTTCCCCGTGAGCCTTATTGTCGTCAGCAAATAAATTGTTGGCTTCTCATTCCCTATCAAATTCTTCCTCTCCTCTGCAAGCCCTTCTTTGACCGAATTCTTCCAAATAATTTTTCCTTCATCACCATAACAAATAGGGTTATGTTTGATGGCTATAAAAGGAATCTAGCAAGTATCTAAAAACATTCTTTCCTCTACAAAGCCTTAAACACGTGAGAATTTCTGGAGACCAGAGCATACTCAGACTTCATAAGGAGATATAAGGCTTGTAGCAGAATAATGAGATCTTTTAGGATTGAAACCCAAAAAGTCCCTTTCATTAGACTCCCTTCATTAGTCCTCCACCAAATTTGTCCTCCACCAAATCGTGACATATCTCCTCTTGTTGGACTAAGTATGATACCGAAATACTTTTTGGTTTGAAACCCAAATAAATTCTATATGGTTTAAACCCATTTTTTCTTTTTTAGACATGAATACTAAACCAAAACCATGGCTTAAAAAACAAATACGGAAGCAAGCCCAAGAAACAAAAAATTCCTTCTTTTTTTGTTTCCCCCCCCTAACCAAACCAGAGTTGGCAGGCTTGACTCCAAGCAAGATGCAAAAAATCATCGTGTCTCCGTCAGATTTCTTCAAAACGTGAGAATCCATGTAGGTCATATCGACGTATGCACGCGTTATCAGCACACTAAATACTCTTAATGCTATAATTATACCTGCCTCAGCAGGTATATTGTAATCGATCGAATTCAAACCGCGTTGACTTTGGGTATTAGTTGGTGCATATCAGTGCATATTTAAAAGATTAAAATCTCTATTCCAAAGTTTAACTTTGTAACATGAAAAATAGGAATTTTTAAATTTACTAAAATTGTATTTATTTGTGTTGTTATTGGTTAAGCAGGGATGATGGCATCCTCGAAGTTTGCTATCTGGATTTGGGTCGACACCTGGTAACAATGACATCATATGTAAATTTTCACCTACCCGCCTTCTTCTTCTCTCCGGGGCTCAACAGAATTTCGAAATATGCATCGGACTTTGGATCTATCATTCCCTGCTATGATCTGGACCGTTGATTACTGGACTTTGCAACCTCCGCTTTCATCCTTCTCATTAATCCCTCATCTAATATGTGCCATGCATTGTCTATTCATCGAACTCCTCTTTCATCCTATCATGGAATCAAATGGTAGACCTAAGTCTGTCAAATAACAGATTCTCGGGCCCTATTCCTAGAGAGCTAGGGGAGCTGCCAGTTACCCATTGTATAGATTTGAGCAGAATACTGATTGTTCAGCTGATCAATTATAGATCTCAGGCCCGTGTTAAAAAACGCACTGGCTTGCTGCAGCTGCGGAGCACAAACACCATTTACGGATCTCCTTGCCCTCTCTGCGGGTACACAACCCAAAGGACCTGTGGACAGCACCAGAACCTTATGGGCTCCCAGCTCGTAAAATTTCTGCAAATTCATCACCAGTCAAGGGATTATGTTTTCGATGTTTTCTTATCACTATTTTATGGTGTGTATAATCTATGAATTTCAGTTCAAATAGTGAAAATATTATAAGCAAAACAAATTATTACCGCTAAATACTTCTTGTATTCTTTGATAATGTAGCTACTGTAGCTGGATAACGAATACTGCAAGGATCTCAGTGATACAGGAACAAGATAGTAGTTATTGACGTAATCATTTCCTCCCAGGGCGATTGTTACTAGCCCCTGCGCAACCAGCCTGTTGGTCGCAGGACGTCCTATGATGCCTGCAACTTTTTCTTGATACTGTTGGAAGTAATGGAACTGCTAGGGCATTCTAATAATATTCGCCTGTATGCAAATAGTTTCTCTTGGATTTAATCAATAAGATAATCAAGTCATTTTCCATAATTTTTAATAATGACTCCCATCGATTTATATCAATCACATTTTATTTTACAATTGTCTTAGTATTTCTTAAATTAGCTTTCATACTAAATTATTCCATGTCATTATGGTCAAAAACATATTAATTCATACAATTATACCAATTCAATAACATTTTTCATAGCTAAATCCACCGATATTATAAAAAATGCAATGTAGATAACCAATTGACAAATTCCCCAAAACATAATCGCCAATTACCAGTCAAAACAGTAGTAGATAAGTCTAGGGATTATTGCAGAGAAAAGTTCCGAAGGTTTACTGATTCCATACTCTTAGAGGTTGTAGATAGAAACACAAGCTAGTAGTATAATTTTCTCTGTCAACTCCTTGACAGGAGCAATCCCTCCTGAATTGGGAAATTTGAAGCTTAATATCTTCAATCTTTCAGATAATCAGTTGACAAGCATTGTTCCTTCTGCTTTCAGCCTTAGTTTTTATAACTCAAGTTTAATGGGCAATCCTGGGCTTTGTAGCAATGATGGTCTTGAA
>LPNX010616475.1:455491-492056 GCA_001517045.1 Pseudotsuga menziesii
TTTAAATTTCAACTAAATTCTAAATAAATAAAAATTATATATTAAAATTTTAACAAGATTATAATATTTAAACTACACCAGTAGCGAGTATCAAAATTTTTAAATCCCTAAAATTTATATAATTAAAAATAATTATGGAAACTATGTTTTAAAATAGAAGTCGATGAAGCTAGGCGCGAGGGCTGGTTGATGGTTTCTGGCGCCCAAGATAACGACAAAATTGTACAGAAGGCCATAACTATGCACGCTAATAGGGAGCAATGTTTGGAATGAAAGAAGTTTCTCATAGAGGAATATTGCTAATCAGATAAGTTTTATTTAGCAAGTGGACATTGGGATCCTAAGATATCTCGTTTGAAAAACACAGGTATTAAGTTTAATACATTTATCAATTTAAGTAATACATCATCAATATCTTTTTGTATCACTAAAAATGTAACTGACATGGAACACAAATATATTGCTAATCACATAAAAACTATTAGCATGTAGATGTTGGCATCATATGATCTGTCTTTTCGAAAAGAACGTAATCAAATATAGCATTAACAAAGAGGTATTGCCATCATAATAGATATAAATTTATAATAAGAGGTATTGCCATCATAATAGATATAAATTTATAATAAGAGGTATTGCCATCATAATAGATTTATAATAACTTATTTCAATATATTATGATTTATAATAACTTATTTCAATAATGGTTTGAGGTGTAGCGCAATTGTTAAATGAATAAATAATATGAAAAGTTATAAATGCAAGTTTATAAGTGCAAGTTTTTTTTTTGTTTATATATGCTCCATATTTGTGGGTCATGTGAGTTATAACGGATGAAAATCGAACCCATCTCATACACCCTATCCCATTATACCCATTCTCTTAACACAAAAAATAGATAATTTACTCGAATAAAAACTTGAAACATAAAACATAATTTAAACATTGCTATTATGTTGAAATTACATAATAAATTATTATTTGCATCATACCCATCAAATGGACCATGCACTACATGTTTGTTGTTTTAGTATACTTTATAATTCTTAACACAAAAAATAGCTAATTTACTCGAATAAAAACTTAAAACATAAAACATAATTTAAACATTGCTATTAAGTTGAAATTACATAATAAATTATTATTTGCATCATACCCATCAAATGGACCATGCACTACATGTTTGTTGTTTTAGTGTACTTTATAATTGATTGAGGTTGATGTTGTGGAAAATGTACCAAATAACACTTAAATTAAATACTTTTATCACACATCCGTGTGACTTTCTTGTATATAATTATTTTTAACTTTCTTGTATATAATTATTTTTAATTATGATTATTTTAATTTTTTAGTTGGTATTATATATATAGCCTTGTATTTGAGATTATGATATTCAATCTTAAATCTTATAGTTAAGTATGAATATCACATTATAATTATGATTAGTGAAATCCATAATTTTTTTTTTCTATTACTCCATTTTTATATGAAATAAAGTCTTTATTTGATTTTTTTCTTCATTTTCTTTTTAGTCTTATTTCCTTGTATGGATCTAAGTTATATAATTCATGTCGAATTTTGATTTTTATGAGGGTATCCAACATAATAACTTTTATATTTTTTCCACAGAAAATAAAATTACATTTCTCAAATGGAGAAATATTGTAACACCCCGGTTTTGACCCCGTTGCATTAAATGTACATGATGTATTGTAAGGAATCATAGTGTGGAGCTTAAGGCAAAAGCCTCACCATCGATTTGGTTGTGTTATGTTTCGGCGAACAGAATCGCTGACGATGGTATATCATGGTATACGGCACATATTAGTTGGCATCATGTAAATATGCTTTTTAATTAAATAAACCCCAACAAGCTATGTCATTACAACCATATTGAAAAGGGCATGATATTCCTAAGGATATGGAGGGGGAATTGTTAAACCTTGAGCCATAGGGGAAAATCCATGTGTCACCACCCTTTTCATTTTCTCACCTTCCCTTGTCTCATCCAACTACCACATTAAATGTTCTGTTGATTAGTTGGGGCAGTTATTGTTGAGGAGTGGAGTGTGGCAGGACTGCCAGTCCTTGCCCACATGCACACTCCACCAACAGGTTGACCCTCCCGATGATAGAAAAACCACTATCCCATCCCTCCAAGCAGATCCTCCATTATTCCATTTTTCTCCACGACTGCATGGGACATTCTTCCACTCTCCCAAGCTTGCATGTTTCGACAAGTAACTCGTGTGCATGTCAGTTAATGGAACTATGTTTTAAAATAGTCTGTCATCCTACGCAACAAACTTTAAAAAAATAAAAAATAAAATTCATAGGTCTACTTTATTGTGAACAACTCAGCTGACAAGTAATTCGTGTGCCTGTCAGTTAATGGAACTATGTTTTAAAATAGTTCGTCATCCTACGCAACAAACTTTAAAAAAATAAAAATAAAATTTCTTGTAAGGAACCTATCCTGACCTCTGTCAACCTATAATTGTTATGGTTTCTCACTACTTAATGCATGCCCTTTAAGAAACTAATGGTTAGTTGTGCGCACACCCATAGAGCCACCACTACTTTCATTTGTATTACAATATGGCTTATGTGAATTATAATATAACACAAATGGTGACATGTCACTCATTTATACATAGTGTTACATAGTTTAGTGGTAAATGAAAATAATTACACATTTTGAGCTTAGTGGCAAATGAAAATAATTAAATACTAGTTTCTTATTCTTCCACAAATCATTCACACAATCTTCTTAACAATTTCCTCTTAAATATACGACTTTTGTGAATGATTGAAGTACACGTGATTTTCTATAATTTATAATGTTTCTCCATATTAACACAAATAAATAAAAATTTATATTATTGCTTTCTATCATTCAACTCCATGTAAGAAACTAATGCACAACGATTTCCATTGGAATTAGCCTTGAACTTACTATTAGTGTTATGTTTATGCATGAACGTACTTTATAATAATAATATTGTTCACATAATCCATGTTTATGTTTAATGATTAAAATATAGACTAATATAGGGTACAATATTGAGATTACCTAAACCCTAGGGTGAGAAATTATCATCGATGAGCCGGATTGAACTTTGAATCTTGACTGTCCAAAGAATTGAGTTGACGATTGGGTCGATCCACTAATCCAACCATGTTAAGGGTTGTAACTTAATTTACCGTACAATACACCTTAAAAAAATTTCTTAATAATTTGTCAAATATAATGCAACATAAAAATTAATAGTTTATTACATATAATAAAAAAAATACAATAAATGAAACTGTAAATATTATTCTATGGCAGGGACTAGCTAGGTTGCTTAGGGTAAACTCAGTTTCAAAAAATCAAAATATCTCTAAGCAATATGAAAGCATGTGTTAAAAATTTCATTATAACAACTAATTTCTGAAAGAACATGGAAGTAGGGTATATAAACCTTGCACCTGTGTCACGAAAAATGAGTGTTGAGAAGCATGTAGAAAATGTAGAAATTAAACTACAAACAAATTGTCATAACCATATTGTTAGTCTTGCCAATCCTAATGAAAAAACCTATAAAGAAAATGTACAAATTAAACTACAAGCAAAATGTCTAAATGCTTCATCACCATCGCATGCCATTTCAATATCTATGGAACTTATACATCTCAACGAATGAATGTTTGATGATTGATAAAAGTCTCAAAGACTTTTTCTCTTACAACTACATGAGACCGAATTTTTGGGATCCAATGTCAAAACTTTGGCGATCAAATATTAGGATCAAAGTACTGCTCAAACTTAAAACACCAAGTCCAACTTATCTTTTAATGCACTTTGCATTAAATGCAATAAATAAAAAGAAAATTCGAATGCTCTACTTCAAATAATGAAACCATTCAAATGTTCTATATTAGATATGAAGCAATTGTGAACACCTAACTAAATTTTTCTAATAATTTAAAAAAAAAATTATAACCAATTATACAAATTGTAAACATTATTTTGGAGCAGGGACTAGCTAAAATATATACAACGTAAAAGAAAATATATGTCAATACATATCTCATAATGTACGTATCATGTTTACCTTATGAATTGAAGTTATCCTGGACCGAATTTTCATATAATTATTTATTTTTTCACTACAAAATATTTGTGGTATGCATTGCAAAAAGATAGAAGTTAAAATAGAGTGACATTTCACATAGAAATATAAGTACCATGGCAACAAGTAATACATTGTTTCAAGTTTGAATGTTTCATAATTTCTTCAACTTTTAGCTTTAAACTATATACAATATCACAATAAAATATTTCTAAGAGGCAGGTATAAGCAGCCTTGCTGCTATTTCACTTCTTTTTTATGATGCGATGGTTTATCATAATTTTTTAATAAATTCTCAGCAAGTATTTTAAATTAATATTCGGATTGTTTAATTAAATCTATTTTAATTTAGTACTTTTTATTGTTTACTTAAATGTAATTATGCTTTCGATATTATGTTTTTAATTTTTATAGTTTGATAAGGAGTTTGAAAACTTACTATATGAAAATTACCACAATAAAATTGAATTATTTTATTTTTAAAATAACTTAAATAATAATTTAAATTCTATTTTCTCTAAAGTATTATATAAGATTTATAAATTTCTAATTTATACAATGCATTACATGGTGAAATGGTGACAACAAATTACCTAAAAATTAGGATATGACACTTCTTAAAATTGATTATTGTTGAAAAATGTAACATCGAATTATCCAAAAAAAAGATATTGTGGTTCACTATAGTTATTCACACAACTGAATATTGTTGAACCTATAATAAAGTTAGGATAAACATTTTATTTTAATTAATAAGATCAGTTAATGTAACTATGAAGGATACACACACACAAACACGCGCACACATGCACAGACACACACACACACACACCTCGTATAGGAAAATATGGTCATGGTTTGTAAGCCTGTTGTTGGGTGTTTGATTGTAATCTCCAAGTTTTAGCAATAATAATACAGATTCTCTTTCCCTTTAGATGTTTTCATGACAAATTGTCGATCTTTTACCATGTAAAATTCTATCTCTTGTGTGGTTTATATTCTAAGTTTCATTTTTTCATTGTGTTAATCCTTCATTGCATCTTGTGTGTGTTCTCTTCACTTTCCAACAAGTATCAAATAATTAGGAAGAGAGTTCGGGCGAAGTAGAAGAGAACTTCTTTGGACACGATTTGGTGAAAACCACATCGAGAAGAGAGATCAAATTTGGGCATAGAGACTACAGTGAAAAGATTTCATTGAATACATATTGGTGCAATTCCTTGGACCCTTTCAAGTGGAGGAACCAGTAGAAAAGGAATGACAAATGTGGTTTGTGATGAATTCCATTTTTTATTGGTGCATTATTGGAGGTGTTACCCCTATCACAAATGTGTCATGTGGAGGAAAATAAGAGGGTTTAGAGCCTTGTGCATAGACGAAGGAGTCGAACCCCAATGCAAGTGAAGGAAACAATGGACATGGAGAGAGGATGTAGAGAGGTGTGAAAGAAACTATTTTCTAAATGTTAAGAGAGAGAAAGATGCTAGATTAAACCCAATTTGAAAAGGGAGGGTATTTTTTTGCAAGACCAATGTTCATTTCGAAAAGAGATTGGGTGGAGTTCTAACCAACAAGTATCATGCATTGGAGGTTTGTTCAGTTCATAAAGTTTTATTACTACATGCAATGAACAAAAGAAGAGAAAATATATTTTGATATCACTAATGGTGGTGTCTAATGACATTGTTTGCAGTTAAGAATAATGAGAAAGTTACATAATAACACAATGATCTGATGATCTATCGATCCATAAGGACCATCTATAAATAGGTTTTGTTGGGGGCAAAACCAGCAAAAAGTAGACCACATCAGTTGTAACCATCCATAAAAAGTGGAACTCATATGTTAAAGTGGACATAAGCCGACAAGGTGAGCATACTAGTGAACCATAGATTCCAACACCCCTCCTAAACTCATCTTGGAGGTGTTGGAATGTTGGTCAATACTAAGAGGGGTGAATCAGTATTTTTAATTTTTTACTATTTTAACCACTTATTAAATTTTAATCACTTATTAAATTTTAATCAAAACATATAATCAACAAGATACACAAAACACATATTTTTATCATGGAACCCTAATTGGATAAACCACCAATACTTCCTATTGCTACAAAATTGTCATTTACAAATATTTTTTCCTTCTTCTACAAACAAGGATGGCATTACACCCTATTTACTAACAACTACTGGAAGGAGGTGAAACCCCCTGTTTTGTCAGCTAAAAATGACAGGATTCTACTACACCCTATTTACCAGCTTCTGTTTGAAGGAGCCTACAACACCCTATCTTTTCAACTATAACCAATAAGATGCTACTACACCCTATTTACCAGCTTCTGCTGGAAGGAGGATACAAGCACCAGTAGGCCTATTACCTGCCCTAGTGCCACCTTACCACCCTGATATGTTTTTAGTAATCTTTCATATTTCTCTTACCGTTCAGTCTCTGTCACACTCACTGGTCTTTGCTTCTTATTCTATGATCTAGACCCCAGAGACAATTTCTCTCACTCATCCCTCTGTGTATAAATACCTTCACGTTTCCTACTGACGCATCTCTTCACCATTGCGCCATTTCATTCTTTAATCTTTCCTCTTCATGAGAACTCAATTCCTAATTCTAACATCGAGTCATTGAGTCATCCACCTCTATCATGATTCTTCAAAACAACTAAAACAATTCCCTGTTAATCGATTTATTGTTTAATCTTCCAGTCATGACATTTTGCAATCTTCATTTCTGCAATCATTCTGAGCCGTCGATTTTATTTCAGGATTTTTCCTGACCCTCAATCTAAGATAGGATGCAGAATGTGCATTGTCGAACTGTAACATTTCTAAAAATCTCTTTTGGCACTTACCTTTCTGCATCAACCATTTCACACCGTTGATTTCCTGCGGGCTCTTCCATGACCATTGATCTGAGATAAGATGTGGGTTGCAAATTCATAACATTTTCAATCGTTACTTTCACAATTTCTGTTTTCTGCATCAACCTTTTCACACCGTCCATCTCATTCGAGTGTTATCCCAACCGTCAATCTTCTGGGTTGTGGATTGGGGGTTTGTGACCTTTTCATGACCTTTTCAACATTTCATTTTGATATTTCTACATTCCGCACCATCGATCTTATGCAAATGTTTTCCAGACTACCGATCTTTCGGATTTCAGGTAGCAAAACTATGACATTTCCCAAATTCTTTTCACGATTCTCCTCCTTCAGCTTTTCATATTTCAGGTAGCGTAACTATGACATTTCCCAAATTCTTTTCACAATTCTCTGCCTTCCGCATTCAGGTGGAAGACTTCAGGTTTCGGAAACCCATATTATTTCATACTTTAATTTCTCATCTTTCGCATTTCTACTGAACTGTTGATTCTCTTGACTGTCGATCTACAATCTATTTCGGATTTGTGGATCTCCCATCTTCTTTGTGCGAAAATCATTCCCCACCATAGATTTCCTTGCGGTTTCAATCCTAATTACTGATCTACAATCAAATGCGGATTTGTGGATCTTTCACTTTTCTTTGTGTGAAAATCATTCACCATCGTCGATCTTCTTAAAATTGGCTTCTACATTTCTAAAGATTGATTTGGACCATCCAGTACCTAATTCCAGGTAGGAGTCACGGGTCCAATACCTGATCTAGTCAGCAAGCAAACAATCATTGATTTGTTCTCCAAGTTTTTCGACAGATCTTAAATACTTTACAATTTCCTTTATCCCACAGCCAAGCAAAACATTAATAGGATGGCTAGTTAAATCAGAGGAATCCTTAAGGACCATCAGATCTATGTGTCCACCAAATCGATGATGGAATTCAAATATGATGAAGCGGATTTCAAAAAAATTCCACGCACATCAAAAGTTTTCCAAACCACATAACTCCACCCACCGGAATCGTTGTGTGCCATAGATCCAATTTGACGATCGATCTCAGTCATTGATCTCAATCCGATCTCCAGCGATTAGTTCTGATTTCTTAACTTGACTCACCTTTTATCCTCCTTAGTCATTTATCAGTGAAATATTTCTTAGCCATTGATCTTCGGCACCGCCTAATCTCCACCGCGCGATCTCCAGTCGTATGGGCGATTGCTTTAGGCTTATCTCGGGCGTTCTTTCACCTGGAAAAATCAATTTCAGTCATGGATCTGTCGAATATACACTTTCTTTAAACTTTATGTGATTTTTTTTAATTGATTGGTGAAACGATCAATTCCTTCTTCAATCTAAATATTTTCTCTCAAGACTACAAGATTGGAGTTTGTTTATCAAAGTAGAGTTATACATATACACGTAGAGAATTTCAATCAATACTTCTGGTTAATGAAATGAAGATATAAGCAGTCAAAACACTTGTAGAGTCAAACTTTGTTCTTCATTCAACTTAACCAATCATGAAATTCAATACACACTCTCTACTCTCCACACTCCACACTCGATCCTCACTTGATAGATACCATTTTTCTCCTCACTTGATAAATCCTCACTCGAAATCCATCTTCAGTCGTGGATTGCGAAATCCATCTTCTATTTAATCTATGGATCTTCAATTCTAATATATGGATCTTCCACTACTTTCTCTGCATATATTTCTCCTATCATCGAACTTGTTTCTGATTTTCCCTTGTCATCAACCCTATTACTGATTTTCTTTTGTCATTGCTGAAATCCTTTGACATTAATGATAATCCATGTAATGGATCCTTTTTCTTTTACTGATTTCATCTTGGTACCATGTCTATTGGTTATTCCTGTGTCATTCATGAACTCCTTTGAAATCAATGACAACTATATTCTCAACAATCTCCCCCTTTGACAACAATGACAAAGGATAACCTGTATTGATGTACCCATTTTGATATAGGATTTCATGTCTTATTCTTTATGATAACTCCCCTTGTCATCATATCTCCTCTTTGTAAACTGGACTTGGTACTAACTAATGTATTATCATTTATCTTAATATTTCCTTCTTTGCAACAAGTTCTTGAATGACAACTTGAATGATATATCCATGGACTCCCCATGTCACTGTACTTCCTTGTCAACATTTTTGTAACTGAGTTTACACTAAGCATTACACTGTTCCTTTTTCTTTTTTAACTATATTATGTAACTTTCTCTTCTTAAGAAATCTTCACATAATCCTTGGTTTGAGATAACAACAGGATTTGCTACAAGTTTGAGAGACAAATTTGGAAATAAATTCCTTAAACTAATAAATATTTTTTTTTAAATACCCATTGTTCCTTCACAATCTTCACTATTATTTTTACTCATTCTAGCACTTTTCAATAGACTGGATTTATGATTTTTCAGATCAAACATGAGTTTTCTTCCAGTGTCAACAGTTTTTATGTGTCATGACTTCAAATTCTAAGTGAACATAAAATATTTATCTTCTATTTTATTGCATACATCATGGTCTTCATGAATCACACATTTTGTTGTTATCATGTTACTTCATAGGTTTTACCCTTTCTCTATGACAACCATACACCAATCTTATCATTTAACCTTGATCATCTATTGTCTTTGATGAAGATAGCTTTCAACATACTTCAACATTAGCTACCAATTGAAATTTTCCGACTTTAACTCCCCCTGAGTATATGATCCCTCTAAATTTTATTTTCATGGTTCTCTTTAAATCATGAGAGGTCTTTAGAAAAGAATCCCACAACCATAACTATATCCTTCGTCTTCACCTTCACCTTCATCTTCATCTTTATTTTCCTTATAATGGATGTCATTCTTATTTATGGCACTTTTATGCTCACGATCATCTTTGGAGACCTCACTGATGTTTGAAATTTGTGTTTCTTCTGAGTTCTCATAGTCTGACTTTTTCCTCCATATCTTCCCATGAGGTATCCTTCTTACTTGTCCTTTATCATCTTTTGTGTTTGTGTGTTGCTTCCTTCTCAAACTTTGATATTTTCCCTTGGTTCTACAGTCAACATCTTTGTGACCAAACTTATGACAACAATGGCACTATCCATAGAATTTCCCTTTATGTTTGGGGAATCTTTGATCTTCTTACTTCACAACTTCCATCTTCTTCCACTGTTTATGAGCTTCTACTGAAACACTCTTCCTTAGTTTACATTCTCTAGCCATATGTCCAAAGTTGATACATTTGTAACACTCTATGTCATGTATTTGAAGAGGTCCAAACTAGTTATGATTTCTTCATTTTGGTTTACTAGAGGTATCCTTCTTATATTCATAAATGTTTCCATCAGCTATTTATTTCAAGGCTTTATGACCAAAATTATTACAATAGTAACAATGACCCAAAAAGATCTGTTGATATCTATTTGTCATTGGTCTCTTAAACACCTCATTATTTCTGTCTTTGTCATGAAAAGATGAGACATACTTCTTGATTTCTTCCCTTCTAACAGGACTCTTTAGTGCATCATAGCTTCTTTCATTTCCACCTTGGTTTGTGATAGACGAATATTCTGGCTCCTTTACTTTGTCATATCCTAGACCAGTTTTATCATTTGATGATCTTTGGCTACTTAAGATATCATCTAAGATCCTTGAGCTACTCTCAAACTTTGAATTGATATATTTTTCATCAACCCCTTTTCTAAGCTGAATAATCTCCTTTTCATGTTTTTTAGAATCTTGGATTCTCTCTTTGAGCAGAACTACTAGATCCTCTTTAGTCTTCTTGGCCTCTTGAAGTTGGTTCTTAAAGTCCATAATAATTTGATTTGTTTCTTCTTGGTACTTTGACATTTTCTCTTTCAAAACTTTGTTCCTTTTCCTACATTTTTAAATTTCATCAACATCAACCATGTATTGAGCTTCTATGTCCACTTCTGATTCCTCATCCAAATTTGTTGTCCCTATAAATAGGATTTCTGCATCGTTACTTTGACCATCATTATCTTCTTTGGAATAGAAGTTATTCTTCTTTTCCCTAAATTTGTGCTCTTCTTGATACTTTGATCATTTTTCTTTCAAAGAATTGTTCTTCATCCCACTCTTTCTCAATTCTTCAAGAGATCTTATGAGTTTTGGCTTTATGTCCACCTCTTCTTCCATATCTGAATCATCTTTTGAAGCTACTATCCCCATGAATGGATTTTATTCATCTTCACTATCATCTTCAAGAATAGAAAGTCTTGCTTCTGCTCTTTGTTCAACTGAGTAAAGTTTTTTTCTAATTTGACCTAGAGTTCCTTAGCTCAGATACATTGTCCTATCTTATCTTTGATGGGTTGAGGTAATCCATCAAGTATGGCCTCCATTATCCTTGAGTTATTTTTCTTGGACTCTTTCTGAGATGTAGTCCTTACTCTTTTTGGTAGGATGTAATCAGAGATAATTGCATTCCATACACCACATCCTAATGACTATAAGTATATGCTCATTCTTCTTCTCCATACTGCATATTCTCCTTTATCAAGTGTTGGAGCTCTGTTGGAATCCATCCCTTCTTGTTGATCCATAGTGGTTTTTAATAGGATCTTCCTTCTAGTGGTTAAACTATAGTGAAGGAACCTTGTCTGATACCAGTTGTTGGAATATTGGTCAATACTGAGAGGGGGGGGGTGAATCAATATTGTTAACTTTTTACCATTTTAACTACGTGTTAAACTTTAATCAAAACATATAATCAACAAGATACAAAATACACATATTTTTATCATGGAACCCCAATTAGGTAAACCAACAATACTTCCTATTACTGCAAAATTGTTATTTACAAATAGTTTTTCTTACTTCTATAGACAAGGATGGTATTACACCCTATTTACTAGCAACTACTGAAAGGAGGCTACAACCCCCTGTTTTGTCAACTAAAACTGAGAGGATGCTACTACACCCTATTTACCATCTTATGCTTGAAGGAGGCTAAAACCCCATGTTTGGTCAGCTACAACTGATAAGATTCTACTACACCTTATTTACGTGCTTCTGCTAGAAGGAGGATACAACCCCCTGCAAGCTTGTTGCCTGCCCTAGCACCACCCTACCACCCTGATATGTTTTTAGTAATCTTTCAGATTTCTCTTACCATTCAATATCTGTTCCACTCACTGGTCTCTTCTTCTTCTTCTATGATCTAGACTCCATAGAAAATTTCTCTCACTCATCCCTCTGTGTATAAATACCTTCACGTTTCATGCGGACACATCTCTTCACCATTGCACCATTTCATTCTTCGATCATGCCACTTCATGAGAACTCAATTCCTCAATCTAACACTGAGTAATCGAGTCATCCACCTTTGTCATGATTCTTTGAAACAACTAAAAAATTCCATGTTAATCGATTTATTGTTTAATCTGGCAGTTGTGACATTCCGCAACCTTCATTTCCGCAATCATTCTGAGTCATTGATTTTATTTCGTGTTTTTTCCTGACTGTAGATCTAAGATAGGATGTGGAATGCGGATTGACGAATTGTGACGTTTCTCAAAATGAATTTTTGCACTTAGCTTTCCACATCAACTATTCCACACTGTTGATATCCTGTGGGATCTTCCATGACCATTGACCTGAGAGAAGATGGAGGTTGAGGATTCATAACATTTTCAATCGTTACTTTCACAATTTCTATTTTCCACACCAACCTTTCTGCACCATCGATATCATTTGAGTCATATCCTGAGCGTCGATCTTCCGGATTGCGGATTGTAGGTTTGTGATCTTTTAAATATGTCATTTTGATATTTTCTCTTTCTGCACCAATCTTTTTGCATCGTCAATCTTATGCAGATGTTTTTCAAACCGTCGATCTTCTAAATTTTGGGTAGCGGAACTGTGACATTTCCCAAATTCTTTTCGTGATTCTTCGCCTTCTGCTTTCTAGATTTCAGGTAGAGGAACTGTGACATTTCCAAAATTGTTTTCGTGGTTCTTCGCCTTCCAATTTATGCCTTCCACCGGTGGACTTCGGGTTGCGGAAACCCGTATTATTTCATACTTTAATTTCTCATCTTCCGCATTCCTCCTTTTGCATTTCTTATGAGTCATTGATTCTCTTGTGGGTTCACTCTTGACCATTGATCTACAATCTAATGCGTATTTGTGGATCTCCCCTCTTCTTTGTGCATAAATCCTTCCCCACAGTATATTTCCTTTCAGATTCAATCCTAACCATTGATCTATGATAAAATGCAGATTTGTGGATATTTCACGTTTCTTTGAGTGAAAATCAGTCACCGTCATCGATCTTATCAAAATTAGCTTCTGCATTTCTCATGACTGATTTGGACCATCCACGTACCTAATTCTAGGTAGGAGTCATAGCTCCAATAGCCGATCCAGTCAGCAAGAAAATAATCATTGAGTTGTTGTCCAGGTTGTCCGATGGATCTTAAATACTTTACAATTTCATTTATTCCCCGGCCAAGAAAAACATTACAAGGATGGCTAGTTAAATTAGAGGAATCCTTAAGGAGCATCAGATCTGTGTCCCCACCAGATCAATGATGGAATTCAATTATGATTAAGTGGATTTCAGAAAAATTTCATGCACATCAAAAGTTTCCCAAACCGCACAACTCCACCTAGCGGAATCGATGGGCGTCGTCGATCTAATTTGATGATCGATCTTGGTCGTTGATCTCAATCTGATCTTTAATGATTAGTTTTGATTTCACATCCCGACTCACCTTTTATCCTCCTCACTCTTTTATCAACGAAATATTTCTTAGTTGTTTATCTTCGTCCACGTCTAATCTCCACTGCACGATCTCCATTCATATGGGCGATTTGTTTAGGTTTATCTTAGGCGTTCTTTCACCTGGAAAAATTAATTTCAGCCATGGATCTATCAAAGATACACGCTCTTTAAAATCGCAGTGATTTTCGTTGAATTGATCAATGAAATGATCAATTCCTTCTGCAATCTGAATATTTTTGCTCAGGACTACAAGATTGGAGTTTGTTTATCAAAGTAGACTTATACATATACACAGAGAATTTCAATCAATACTTATGGTTAAAGAAACGAACATATAAATGATCAAAACACTCAAAGAGTAAAAATCTGTTCTTCATTCAACATAACTAGTCATGAAATTCAATGCACACTCTCTTCTCTCCACACTCGATCCTCACTTGATAGATCCTCACTCAAAATCCATCTTCAATCGTTGATTGCAAAATCCATCTTCTGTCTAATCTATGGGTCTTCAATTTTGATCTATGGATCTTCCACTGCTTTCTTTGCATATCTTTGTCCTATCATCGACCCTGTTACTAATTTTCCTTTGTCATTGTTGAACTCTTTTGACATCAATGATAATCCATGTAATGGATCCTTTTCCTTTTACAGATTTCATCCTTCTACCATGTCTATTGGTTTTTCCTTTGTCATTAGTGAAATCCTTTGAGATCAATGACAACAATATTCTCAACAGGAGGAAATAACAAATTACACAACATTATGTCATAAATTTGATTGAAATTGCAAACATTGATCAATCCTAGTACAATTACACTCTTGGAAGAAGTTTGAAACACTGTCACCTTTGTCATCAAACTCAATCTGGTTTCCTGGAAAAAAATTAGCAACACTGCTATCTAAATATATTCATAGTCAGTCAATCAACTAGAAAACAAGACAACTTGATACAATAGATCACAATAAATAGTTGAGTCAACAAAACTCGGGTTTACACAACAAATAACTTCGATTTATCCAAATTTTCTCCCCATAAACTCAACTAAGCGATCAACAATAATAGTCAAAACTAAACAAACAATCCATTTGATACTCCAATCAACTATCATATTTGGTCAATTCGTTTGACCATAATCTCTATTCGAGTCTCAATTGACTCCTCATCTCTATTTTAGTTTCAATAGATCGCTCATTTGTAGTCGAGTCCGAGTCAACCAATCCAAAGCAATGAAAAGAAGACAAGAGGAGAATTATAGGACAATATAGTCAAAGATACCCATTTGTAGGACATCCTCAAGAATCTATTCAAATTATTCCACGACCATTCATCAATCCATCCACAGTTTATCCAAGTAGTTGGAATTGGTCCACATAAATTTTTTTCACATCTTTTCTGTAAATTTTTAAAGCAAAGTATCTATATTTTCAAGAATTCTGATTCATAGGAAAATTCCTCCAATTATTTTGATGAGGATGTCTATATGGCACAAATTTATATCCAGGTGAATCATGTAGTCCAAGCTCATGTTTTGGATCACTAATAGGAGCAAAACAACCCTGCACATCAATAATAATGTCATCTATAGCAACATTTTCAATTTCCATCTCATCATAGATAACTAATTCAGTAACTTTTCATCACTTTCAATAATAGGTTGCTCTTCCAACAAATCAGTTTGAACACCTCCAGCAACAAAAAAAACTCTTCTAGTGTCAACATAACCAAGTGTAGAAGCATCATATCCAAGACTTGCTCTTGGTGGCTTCAATTCAGGGGTAATAGGAACAACAATACCTTGTCAATTCTTCCCAAGTCCTCCTCCAATATATCCCATTTTTCTCAATAGTCAAGACCATATGTCTATAGTGTGATTCTCAAATATAGGAGAGATAACATCATTAGTAGCCAATAGATCATGATATGAAGCAACATCATCAACATCATTATTATAGTTATTTAGTTCACAAACAATTTGGATACAAGCAATATTATCAGAGGTAGAAGAAGAAATCGGTGATCCTAGTAGCTCAACAGAATCAACACTCTTCTTCTCAGCTTTCTGCAATCAGTTGATGTTTAGTTCAAGACTCTTCTTTTACTCCTACAAATCCTTTACAACATCATCTCTCTTTCTTAGCTGCAACAAAAAAGCATCATACTATTTCTTCAAAGATTGATATTCATCAAACAAGCAGTTATTAGTTTCTTGAAAAGGAGCAACCGTTTTCATGAAGCTCATTAATAGAGGCATGCAAATGGGAATCCTAATGAGATAGATCGATATTATATTATTCCAGTCTATAAATTTTCATCTTCAAGCCATCAATATCTTCATGAGGGAGGGATTTCACCTATTCTTCCAAGTCGTGAATCACATCTGACTTATTTTCAAATTAATCTACTAAATTATGGAAAAATAGATTCAATGGTATTTTCTAGCATAGGTATCTCACGATTCCTCATCAAACCACTGCAAAAATCTAGTTTAAAAGAGGGAAGCCTCATTTTCCAGTTGGGTATGGGATGTATCCAATTCATTTTTCAATCATTGATTCCCAATTTGCAACTATGCAATGATATTCTAGAAGTTAGTGACCTCTGTATGAAGTCGATTATGACATTCTTCCAAGGAGATGGCCTTTTTCTCATGAATCTCTTGCAATTTTTAAGCACCAAGGATTCATCCTCATCAAGCATACCCATATTTGAACATGCTAGTAATACACAATTGATGCAAGTTGAGTGTCTTTTCTATTTGTTTTCAATCAAGCACAAGAATTAATAAGATGACTCCATTTAGTCTGTAAAATAAATTCAAATTTTAAGGCACATATAATTTGATCATCCAGTCACCAATGATTGTGCACACAAATCCAATATCAATAGTAAAGTTAAAACTTGGTTGAACAAGATTTGGTCATTCTTCCCAAAATTGGACACAAGCAGTCAACACCAGTCGAGGTTACTCAACACAATCGAGTGTCACAATTCACATTAGGTTCAGCATCTAGTCGGTGCTTCCCAAAAGCATATAGGTTATATGTTTTCCAAATCCTTAGATAGGTGGTATAGTCAAGAGAAATACATGCTGACTATATAGTCGTTTGGAACTCTAGTCTATGATTGGACCATCTAGTCACTTTTTTAAAGGGTTTTCTTCAATAAATCGTAGTAAACAAATTATATCATAGGTGAGTCGACAAATTATATCATAGTAGTAATCGTAGTAAACAAATTATACTGCGCTAACGATTTTCTAGTCGAGTCTTCACTTTACTTGTTGTCTTCTATACTACAGATTATCCATGTAACCAATCCCTTCGGTTGATATAAATTCAACAAAATACTCCAGTCACCTTGTCATCAGCTAGTTGTTAAGGAATTAGAGGTATATGAAGGTCAAAATTCCCTTATCAAGTTAATCTATCACACCATTACCGATTTTTTTCAACAGTTTCAATAACATTTCAGTCAACCACTTTCAATTCACTGGACAGTTTCCTGGAAATCATAGGTTTACAATGTGATTGATTGAACTTCCATGAGTCAAACAAGGTTAAGTGAGAAAAATCATCGATTTACTATGTGTCCTCCTACTAGGCTAGTTGACATACTTCAATGTTTTCTAGATCAATGTGTCCTTGTTGATGACCAAACAATTCACAAGTGTGATTATTTATGGGTTTTCATTGAATATCGAACTCATCAAATTGATCCATCAACCAAACAATCATAAGTTTTTGGAAAAAGAGAGATGGATTTTTCACATGTCTTTCTAGTCTTACGACATACCAAGTTGCGGATTCAAAGTTTTGCATAAACCTTAATCACACCCAAAATATAATAATTTTTTAAACTTATTCTAAATTATATTCCACAAACAGTATCATCCTTGATAGCATGTTGAGACAGAGAATGAACAATATAAGAGAAAATAGATTTCTAGATCACCGGTGGTGGTGCCCAAAGACACTGTTTGAACTTAAACACAATAAGCAAGCTCCATAAGAGCACAATGATCCAATGATAGACCGATCCATAAGAACAATCTATAAATAGGTTTGGGTAGGGGCCCAAACCAACAACAAGTAGACCATGTCGGTTGTAACCATCCATAAAAAGTGGATATGAGATCCTAAAGTGGACATAAGATGACAAGGTGAGAGTACTAGCATACCATAGGTTCCAACATGTTTTAATTAAAATTAAAAATGTGTACACATTAAAAGGTAAAATAAATAAGGCAGAAAATGTGGACGTTGATGCAATTTTTATTTAAGGGCTTAACTCCTTGCTTTGATATTACTATTGTAGATACATTGGAGCACATTTTTATTAAGCATTGAATCCTTGAACATTTTTATTGCAAATAAAATAGTCCAGTTTTGTTGTTCCCGATTTGGGTGTTTTTAATGATGGAAAAAATGTTGAGTGAAAAGTTCAAGTTGGATAAATTCAATGGAAATAATAACTTTGAATTCTAGAATCTTAAGATGTGTAATTTTTTGGTGCAATAAGGATTTTAAGGACATCGGAGGGTAGGATGAAGAGACAAGTGGGCATGACAAATAAGGACTATGAATACTTGGATACAAGATCTCTCATCACCATTCCTTTGTGTTTGGCAGATGATTTTTTTTTAGAATCATTAGAGAGGAAGCTACAACATGCGTATGGAGCATATTGGAGAGCCTTTACATGATGAAATCCTTGATAAACTGAGTCTACTTGAAGAGACAGTTGTATAGTTTTTCAAATGAAAGAAGGTACAACAAGTATTGATCTTTTAAAATTTTGCAATACTCAACTTTTTCAATTAACTAGTATGGATGTAAATTTTAATGACGAAAATAAGGTAATCAAGCTATTGTGTTCATTGAATGAATATTTGGATCACTTACACGTGTCTATGTGGTTTATCTCAACAAATTCACTTGATTATGATATTGTTATGAGAGATTTGTTCATTTGAGGAAATGTAGATAAAATTTAGTATAGAAACCTCCACATAAGAAGAAATGGTGGCTAGACGTCAATCCATAGAAAAAATGGAGTGTTCAAAAGGTACATTCAAATCTAAGTCAAGAGATAAAAAGGGTAAGGAAAAATTCCAACACTGCAATAAATTAGACAATCTCAAGAAATATTGTTGAAAGAGGAAAGAATCTAAGGATGAATTTACAAAGGAAACAAATATGGTTAAGGCAAGTTCAAGTATTGCTAATGAAGTTTTATCTATTTGTAATATCCCTCAACATCATCAAGATTGGTTATTAGACTTTGGTGCTTCTCACCACATGTGCCCACATATAAGTTGGTTTTCTGCTACAAGCTATTAATTACAGTGTTGTTCTTAAGGTAAATAATGTTTCTTGTAAGACTATTGGGATTGGTAACATTAGGATTAATATGTTCGATGGTATTGTGAATATGCTAAAGGATGTAAGATATGTACTAAAACTTGAACATAATACCTTGGTATTTTTGGATTCTGGAGGATATAAGTTTACAAATAAAGGTGGAACACTAAAGGTGTCCACAGAAAATTGGGTGTTAATGAAGGATACAAAGATTGGAAACCTTTACAAGATGGAAGGAAATACTGAAACATTAGTCACATCTGAGGGAGACAATGAATCTATTCATTTATGGAATAAACACTTGGACTATATGAGCGAGGAAAGGGATATAGATATTCATACACTATAAGTTAATTCCATGTTTAAAATTTGTTAATTTCCACACATTATATCTTTGTTGTATATGGTAATGAATTTAATGGATACAAATTGTGGGATCCTATTTCCCATGAAAATAACCATTAAGAGAGATATGAAGGAGGAAATGTAATTGGAACAACCAAAAGGGAATGTTCAATATCACAACAAAATATTTATTTGCAAACTCAAGGAGTCATTATAAGGCTTGGAGAGGGTATCCAAGCAATCATACAAGATTTTGTATTCCTTCATGATGATCCAAAATTTTGAAAGAAGTGAGTATGATCATTTTGTTATCGTCAAAAGTTTAAACAATGGTATATTAATTTTCATGGTGTTATATGGTTGTAGCAAGCATAAGCATGCATGAGATCAACAACTTGAAGGCTCAATTGGATTGTGAGGATTAATTAATCCTCCTTTGTCCAATATAGTCTATTTGGTCTATTTTCCTAACTTAGGGGGTAATTATTATTGTACTATAGTGTGGGGGACACACAGAGGTTATATTCCACTTACTGCATGTGCATGAATGAGTTTATGTGCCTCTGAGACCAATCCCTACATTATAGGATACCACTCTTAGTGCCACCAGTAGCCACCATCAGTTGGTTGTGGTAGGTAAGTAGTTATGATAAGTTAATCTCCAGTTAGAATCAGCTAGATCACTTTCAATTAGCTTAGTGCCAGTTTTGCATGAATGAAGGGAGAGTGGTGCCTTTTTTCGTCCTACCTCATTAGTTAACTAATTATAGAATGATTTAGACACCTGGAGTTATATTAGTGAGCTCTAGCAGTGATTTAGAGACACTAAGTTATCTAATTAGTCACTTAGAACCCATAGATTCAAATCATATATTTATCTTTCGAATTCTATTTATTATATAATCATTGTATTATTGATTAATGATTAATGAATGAAGATTAATGCTATGATTATCTAAGAAATTCTTGTCCAACTTATCTGAAATTTGTGGTATGAATTTCTTGTTCAATGTACATTCTCTTTGATTATTCCACTGCATAATTCCCTTCCTACAACTTTCATATTTTCCTGTAGATCAATGGTTCACAAATTTAACATGGTGTTAGAACTCATAATTGTAACCAAGGTTGTAGAAGGTAAATCCCAAGGAAACATCAGGACCACTTTAAGAAAAGAAGTTGGCCTCTTCCTTTCTAGAGAGGGATCACTCACTGATTTTTAACAGGTCCAGATATAAAACTAAAATAAAATTCAGATTATGTTTGTGGTTAAAACAAGGAAAGCATATATTGGGCTATGGATTCACAAATATGTTATGAATCAAAGAATTGTTTGCAGGTGAAATTCTACAAAGGCAAGGTAGCACTCGGTTTTATTCAAAATGTTGTTGGTATAGTGATAAAGATGAAAGAATGACAGTCCATTAACACAAAGCACCGAAAAGATGATTTCTTCATTAACTTTGGTTGAAAGGATTTGTGGATATCCGAAACAATAGACAGAGAATAAACATGTATGAATTATGAAACTATTACACACTCATTCCAGATATGAAAGAAAACATAATGTAAAGTTTAACAAGAAAGACATCCACATAAGAAGGGAAATTACAACTATAACTACGGAATACACAGGAATCTTTGCAGCAGGAAGCTAGCATTCGGCTTTGTCATTTTTTATAAGGGAACATCTCAAAATACATAACCCATAAACTCACAAGTTCCAACCTCATATTCCTCTGATGAGGGTATATTTATAGAATCAACAAGATCCCAAGACCAACCTCAAAAACCTAAAATCAGTTACAAAATCGGGAATCAATACTAACAAATTTTGATCTGACAGATTCGCCATGATCATAAGCAAAACATTAAATCATGTTAGGATGGGCATGGTGGATCAAACAGGAAATTTTGACATATGGAAACCATGCTTGCTAGATAAAAACAATTGTTCAAAGAACCTTCGACGGTCTACAACAACTTTAATTTTCCTTGCATCTTCCTCCTGCAAAATAAACCTCAGTTGTTGATCTTACCTCATCCTCAATCCTAGCCATTGAAGCATGCAGTCCTTTAAATGATTCCATAGATATGGAAATCTATTTTCTTCGTGTAAGTTAGATCAGTGGAATGAATTTCCACTGTTGATCTGAGATCAAGGGTGATCTGGGTCATCGATCCTACAGATTGCGGATAGCGTACTTGCACCTTTCCACGACCAAATTTATATCTTTTCTATTTTCCCCCTTTTCGCTTCTTCCCTTCTGCTTCCACCTTTAGCAGAAAGAAAAATGTGGATCCTGCAAATTTCTTCATTGAGACTTCTCCTCTTCCGCTTCCACCCTTTCGCTTCCGCCTTTCACGGAAAAAGGAATGTGGATTCTTCAAATTTCTTCACAGAAAATTATCCTCTTTCGCTTCCTCCTTTCTGCTTTCTCTCTTTTGATTTTTCCTTTTGTAGAAAAATGGAATGCAGAAAGTGGATTTTCAATTTTCTCAAAGCTCAATTTGGATCTTTTCTCTCCTGCCTTTCTGCTTCCTCCTTTCATGGAAAGCGGAACGTGGAACACGAATTTTCAATTTTCTTGAAGCTCGATTTGGATCTTTCTGCTCCCGCCTTTCTGCTTCCGCATTTGTTGGACTGTTGATTTATGTGGAAGTGTTATGAGCCGTTGGATCTTGGGCTGCAGAAAGTGGACATCAAGTTTGCCAATTTGCACTACTGAAACTTGTCTTTTCCACTTTTTCGCTCCCGATTTTTCCTTGGTGGAAATTATTATTGGCCCTTGATTTTTTCTTTTGTACATCCAAGACGTCCATTTGCTGCATAACCTCATTAACATTCATGAAGGTCATATGATAAGAATATGTTCAAACCTTATTCCTCCATTTACTGTCCAAATCCCTTTCCAACTATTTAGCCCAAAAATAGTTCTAACTATTGTCTCCAACTAGGGATTCTATCCTCCCTATGAGGTAGCAAAGAACCCTATAGACCAGGTTCCAAATCCATTGGGATGCTCCCAATATTTTCTGAAATCCCCAACATGCTCTAAAAACAAAAAACTAAACTAATGCTGAAACAAACTTAAAAATTACTGAAAGAAATGCTCATCATTTCCATCTTAATCACACCTACCTACCCTACTTATTGAGCATCAATGTTGAGTCAAGTAAATTCTAACTTCCAGTGAATCCAATCAAGCAAATGATCCCATAAACATACTTTCTCCACATTCTTTATCAAAAACAAAAATGAAGGACTTAATGGAAAAAGGTTATGATAAATAAATTGATCTTTACTGCAAAGACATAACCAACCATTACCACTGCAAAGGTTCTCCATGTATTCTACCACTGGATCATAAAATCCCTGACAGCCTTCAATTTTTTCTGTCATTTGTTTACCCCAATAAGGATGCTCAAACTATAACTCCACCTCCCATTCAAAGTCCTCCTCTTCTTCTTCTTGGTGATCCAATCCATTATTGCAGTCTCCTACTTTTTGAGGTGTATCATCCAAGTGGCCATCGTCACATTCACAATATAAAAGCATGCTAAAATCTTCTTTAAAAACATCACCAATAGGGTTTGTAACAGGATGATTGCATTCTTCATAAAATAAACCCTATTAACCCTCTTCTTGCACAAAATTGGGTTGATCATCTTTCTGTTTTTGTTCCAAAACTTCTTGTATTTTGGCAAACTCTTCATCTTCTGAAAATTCAATTGGTACAAGAATTTCAGGATCGCAAAGAGGACCATCATTAAGGAAAATGGAAAACCCCAAGTTAGTTTCAATAGCATAGATAACATGATTATCTAGTTGAAATTTTTTCTGACTCCTGACCATATCTATTATTTTATCTCTATATTCCATGTTTCTCAACAATTCATTTAAAGGAATGGAAATCTTCAATTTTGAAAGCTATGTTTGCAAATTGAAAGCTAAAACATTTTTTTCTATTTTATTTTCAGATTCTTTATGTACAATAAGATATTTTTGTCTTTCATTTTTCTTTTTTGTATTTTGTTGGCTACTAGAAGGTTAATTTTGATTGAACCTTCCTTTATTTACAATAACATCTCTATTTCTCAATTTGATATTCATGTTAATATCATTGGTTTGATCAATGTTTTGCTCACAAAAAATAGAATTGGAAGGCAGGGGAAGTTCTTCTTGTTCATATTGCTCAACCAATTCTAATTCTTTTTCCATTTTATCACCACTATCTTGGTGTGAAATTCCATTAGACATTATAATATTGTATTCAACCTCCAAAAAATCAATGAACATATGCTACAATGTGACTAAATTTCTCTCCAAAAGAATAAAAGACAATTCAGGAGGAAAGGTAGTTGCATAATACAATTTTGCAGCACCTTCTAATAGTTGAATTTCTTTCGGCATGTTATAATAAAATCTTGTAAACCTCCTATTGAAACTAGACATAGTTTCACCCTCTTGTTTCTTCATGGAATAAAACTCTCAAAGAACTTGGTCCAATGAACTCCTCTTACCACAAAACCCCAAAAATATATTAGAAAATTCCTCCCATGTCTTAATGGATTCAGGATGCAAATGCTTAAAATATTCCTTAACGTCTCCTTGTAAAGATTGAGAAAAATCCCTCATGCAAACATCATCATGTTCTACTTCAAAGGTGTTAAGGAAATGCTCAAAGGCTTGTAGATGTTTCTCAGCTGTAAGTTTCTTGGATTCTCCATCAAACTTAGGAAGGTACTTGTGGTGCTTTGTAGGAAAATCATGAAGGATAGGAGGTAGGCGAAGTGGTCTATACTGGTTTCGAAGCTTGGAAGAAATAGGGCTATATCAAAAGGATGTAGTGTCAATTGTGGTATCATGAGGCTAACAAGGCTGATCCTTAATGTCATGTGGTTCAAATAAAAGGTTTTGATCAAAATAAAATGTACAAGATGATGAGATACTTTTAGTTCATAAAAAAGGATATATGGGAGTAAATTCATGGTTTTGTTTTGAGCGCAATGAACAATGGAAGATTGTTTTGATAAGATGAGGAAAAGATAGGAAAAAATTACAAGAAAGGATAAGACATCTTGGAGAAAACTGAAACTTGAATACCTTATATTTTCATCATTCCTTTCCATGTATAAACATTGAGCTCATTTCCCAAGTAGATTATTCTGGTTCTCTTTGAAAACTTAATTTCTAGATCATGCAAGTAGTGGAGTCACTGAAATTTGAATTATGGATTCTTTGAGAATGGAGTCACCAGGTGAAAGATGCACAACCTTCTTGATTTTTGGTTTTTTTTCACCATCAACACTCAAATATAAAACTCTGCCGTTCATACCCAGGGAATATTTGAACCCTCCTCCCTATATCGGTCCTTCTGGATGCCAGTCTCCCCAGTAGAGTCATCTTCCAAAAACTTTGAGTTGAGTTGCCAGAGCATATACAACCTATATGTTTCTATGACTGACTACTCCACTAGGTCATCGTACTAAGACAATGTTATTTTCCCAGGGATTATTTGCACTTTCGTTCCCCCGAAAGGACGCCATTTTATTAGCACTCAAAATTGTACCCAAGGTTGTAGATGGTAAACCCCAAGGTAACAACAGAACCACTTTAAGAAAAGAAGATGACCTCTTCCTTTCTAGAGAGGGATCTCTCACTAATTTTTAACAGGGCCAAATATAAAACTAAAATAAAATTCAGATTATATTTGCAGTTGAAACAAGGCAAGGATACATTGCGCTATGGAGTCACAAATATTTTATGAATCACAAAACTGATTACAGGTGAAATTCTACAAAGGAAAGGTACCACTCGATTGCAGTCAAAATGTCATTGGTCTGGTGATAAAGAAGAAAGAATGAGAGTCCATTAACACAGAGCACCGAAAAGATGAATTCTTCATTAACTTTGGTTGAAAGGATTTGCGGATATCTGAAACAATAGGAAATGCATAAACATGTATGAATTCTGAAACTATTACACACTCATTCCAGATTTGAAAGAAAACATAATGGTAAGTTTAACAGGAAATACATGCACATAAGAAAGGAAATTACAGATTGTAACTATGAAATACACAGGAATCTTTGCAACAACAAGCCAACATTCGGCTCTATCAATTTTTTATTAAGGGAAGATCTCAAAATACATAACCCAGAACCTCACAGGTTCGAACCTCGTATTCCTCTATTGAGGTTATAGTTATAGAATGAATAGGCTCTCAAGACCAACCTCAAAAAGCTAAAATCAGTTACAAAATGAGGAATCAATAATAACGAATTCAGATTTGGCAGATTCACCATGATCATAAGCAAAACAGGAAAGCATGTTGGGATGGGCATTGTAGATCAAACATGAAATTTTGACATTTGGAAACCATGCCTGCTAGATGAAAACAATGGTTCAAAGCACCTTCGACAGTCTGCAACAACTTCAATCTACCTCGCATTTTCCTCTTGTGAAATAAACCTCAGCTGTTGATCTTACCTCATCCTCAATCTTGACCATCGAAACATGCAGGCCTTTAAACGATTCCATAGATACAGAAAGCTATTTTCTTTGTGTAAGTTAGATAAATGAAGTGAATTTCCACCGTTGATCTAAGATCAAGGGAGATCTGGTCCATCTATCATGCAGATCACAGAAAGAAAAATTACACCTTTCCATGACCAAATTTTTGTCTTTTTCATTTCCCCCCTTTCCGCTTCCTCCTTTAGTGAAAAGCAGAACACAAATCCTCCAAATTTCTTCATCGAGACTTCTCCCTTCCACTTCCTCCCTTCTGCTTCCACCTTTCACAAAAAGTGCAACGTTGTTTCTCCAACTTTCTTCTCCAAAACTTCTCCTCTTTCGCTTCTGCCTTTTCGCTTTAGCCCTTTTGCTTCCACCTTTCGTGGAAAACAGAATGCAAAAAGTGGATTTTCAATTTTCTCAAAGCTCGATTTGGATATTTCTGCTCCCACCTTTCCTCTTCCACCTTTTGAGGGAATCAGAAAATGGATTTTCAATTTTCTCGAAGCTCGATTTGGATATTTCTGCTCCCGCCTTTCTGCTTTCACCTTCGCTGGACCATTTATTTGTGAGAAAGCATTCTAATTCATCTGATCTCAGGCTGCAAAAACCGGAAGTCGGTTTTTCCAATTGTCACTATTGAAACTTGTCTTTTCCACTTTTTCGCTCCTGATTTTTCCTTGGAGGAAATGATTTTCGGCCTTTGATCTTTTCTATTGTACATCCAAGCCGTCCATTTGTTGCAAAACCTCATTAAAATTCATCAAGTTCATATGATAAGAATGTTTTCAAACCTTATGCCTCCATTTACTGGCCAAATCCCTTACCAACTATTTAGCCCAAAAAATAGTGCTAACACATGGTATCAGATCCTTGTTCAGGCTAGCAACAAACCTTGTCTGACCTCCATTGTACACCAAAAGTAGCTAAGTTTCCACATAATTCCTGGAATCATAACATTTCTCCCTCTGGATTCTGTCTAGAGAAGTCTATCCAAGTGTGGAAGACTCTAAGAAAGTACAAATGTCAAGGTGTAAAAGACTGTACTAAAATATGATTGTGAATTGAATTGGTTTTGTAGTGTTTCTTGCAGGTACCTACATAGCTTCTTAACGAATTGACTAATCAACATACAAAAAGATGGACAATTCTTCATCTCTCATACCTAGAATCCTTACACCCTTCAATTACACTAATTGGATGGAAGATATGTAGGTAGCCTTGTGAAATATTGGTCTGTTTAGGATGGCAATGAGCAGAGAATATGAGCCTCAACAGTATGTTGAAAAGAACAAGTTTTTGAATCACCTTGATGAAGCCTTCAGCTTCATGTGCACTCACATCTCCAGGGATATTTTGTTCCATCTTGAAAGACTAAGGACTCCGAAAAAATATTGGGATAAGCTTGAATCTTTGTTTGGAAAACAAGATGGGCTTTGAGGTCATATTTTGGAGGATGAGATCATTGCGCTATAGCCCAGTAGTTTCGAAACTATTCAACGATTCTTTACAAAGTACAAAGCACTAGTACTACAATGAAATCATTGTGGATTAGAGAGGAAATATGAACAACTTATGCTTTCAATTCTAAGCAAGCTTGTCTCATAGTACTCAGTATTTGTCTCTACATTCCATTCCGGAATAACTTCTATTCCTAATTGGAAGATGCTTCTCTAGGTTCTTTTGTTGAGTCCTTGATACAAGAGAAAGGTAAATTGGTTCAAATGGGAGTGATTCAAACCTCCAAGAATCAAGAACTCTTTGTAGGAGACTCAAACAATCCGCATGCAAGAGGGAAGCATAAAGGAAAGGAGACCAAAAACACTGATTCGAGGCCAGATGAGAATCAAATATCTTTCGATGGAGCCTCAGGTTCCAAGAAAAAGAAGAAATTTGACAAGACTATGTGTCCCTACTGTATGAGAGCCTTTCATCCAAAGAGTTAGTGCATGAAGAATACCATTGACCAGCTGCCAACACTGCTTGAAAAGAACAATATTTACCTTCCACAAGGAGCAAATAATTCTGATTCTTGACAACCAACAAAATATCATGAGAGGTGAGATGCCTTGAAGTCAAGCCTAACTCAGTTGAAGGATTCTTTGATAGATTCTGGAGAATCCACCACATGGTTTCCTCCAGAGAATCTTTCACCACTCTGGATATCTTAGGAGAACTTAGCATTCATATGGGGGATAATTCACAAATCCAAGCTATTGGAAGAGGTTCTATTAAAATCCAGCATGGATAGTTCAAGAATGTACTATATGTGCCCTCTCTTGAAACAAATTTGTTATTTGTTTACCAGATGACACATATGGGCTTGCCAAAGAAAGTTGTATTTGGTCTTGACTCAGTGGAGATATCAGATATATCAACTATGAATATTATAACGAAGGGTGTTGCAAACTGTGCTTCTAAGGAATATGAATTCTCACACTTTCTTCCATACTCAAATCCAGTACAATCTTAATAGTCATTCGAAAGGGAAGGTAAAAACTCTCTTTCATCTGCATTTGCATATAATGATATTTTGTCTAAGATTTTAGTTTCAGAAGATGAGGAACAAGATCAACATGATCTTGATATTGAGATTGTACCTCAAGATCATCTAGATCTAGATCCAGATCCTATTCCAAATCAAAAGTATAAATGGGTTGAAAATATCATTGAAGTAACTGGGAATGTTGTTGGGTATTTAGATGATAGAAGAAGAATGAGGTCCCAATATCAGAATGAACATGTTGTACTCTCTCACACAACTTTGTAACCTACAAAGAGGTGCAACAAGCTTCCAGAGAGATGCTACTTGATGATGAAGATTGATCCACAATTTGTCCCACTAATGAACAAAATGGATCATTCCATTCCTCCTCCGGAAAGAAGAGACAAAACCAACATTCAACAGATTAAAAGACGATAGAAAGGTTCACATGCACAGTCTCGAGATGTTGATGCACAGAAGAACCATGATTCTACATGGCTTCTCCAAAGAGTTGCAGATTCCAACAATTTTTTCACAAGTTTTTGCACAAAGAGAAAACATTTCTCTTAAGTATAGCTTGTTTCCTGATTCCTGCTTATTTTGATGGGGGTTTTTTCCCATGAGGTTTCCCCATTTCCCTTAGTTTATTAAGGAGTGTTTTATTTCATTTAGATTTTATAGGTGACTTTTGGCCTAGTTTCCAAGGCCCAAGTTTCCCAAAGTTAGGATTAAGGGGGGTATTAGGATTAATTAATCCTCCTCTGTCAAATATAGTTTATTTTGTCTATTTTCCTAACTTAAAGGGTAATGATTAATGTACTAGAGTGTGGGGGACACACATAAAGGTTATTTGCCACTTACTGCATGTGCATGCATGAGTTTATGTGCCTCTAAGACTAATCTCTACATTATAGGATCCCACTTTGAGTGCCACCAGTAGCCTCTATCATTTGGTTGTGGTAGATACACAATTATGTCGAGTTATCCTCTAGTTACAATCAGTTAGATAACTTTCAGCTAGCCTAGAACCATTTTTTCATGATTGAATGGTGAATGGTGCCTTTTTCCAACCTACCTCATCAATTAACTAATTGTAGATTGATTTAGACACCTATAGTTACACTAGTGAGTTCCAACAGTGATTTAGACACACTAAGTTAGCTAATGAGTCAGTTAGAACTAATAGATTCGAATCCTATCTTTAGCATTCAAATTATATTTATTGTATAATCATTGTATCATTGATTAATGAATTAATATTAATGTTGTGATTATCTTAGCAATTTTTGTCCAATTATCTAAAATTTGTGGCATGAATTTCATGTTCAATGTACATTCTCTTTGATTATTCCATTGCACAATTCCCTTCCTACAACTTTCATATTTTTTTGTAGATCAATGGTTCACAAATTTAACATGGTATCAGAGCCTTGTTCAAGCTAGCAACAAACCTTGTCATACCTCCATTGTGCACCAGAAGCAGCTGAGTTTCCACATAATTCCTGGAATCATAGAATTGGTCCCTCTGGATTTTGTCGAGAGAAGTCTATTTAGGTGTGATGGACTCCGAGAAAGTGCACATATCGAGGTGGATAGGATTGTATTGACATATGATTGTGAATTGAATTGGTTTTGTAGTGTTTCTTGAAGGTACCTATGTAGCTTCTTGAGGAATTCATTGATAAGCATACAAAAATATGGAGAATTCTTCAACTCTCGTACCTAGAATACTTACACCCTTCAATTACACTTATTGGAGGGTAGATATGCAAGTATCCTTGTGAGATTTTGGTATTTTTAGGATGACAATGGAAAGAGAAGATGAGCTCCAACAATATGTTGAGAAGAACAAGTTTTTGAATCAGCTTGATGAAGCCTTCATCTTCATGTGCACTCACATCTCTCGGGGTATTTTGTTCCATCTTGAAGGACTAAGGACTCCAAAGGGAGCTTGGGATAAGCTCGAATATTTGTTTGGCAAACAAGATGAGCTTCAAGGGAATATTTTGGAGAATGAGCTCATTGCACTACAACCCAACATTTTCGAAATTATTAAGCAATTCTTTACAAAGTACAAAACACTAGTACTACAATGCAAACAATGTGGATTAGAGAGAAAAGACAAGCAACTTGTGCTTTCAGTGCTAAGAAATCTTGGCTCAGAGTACTCCGTCTTTTTCTCTACATTCCATTCCGTAAGAAATTTTATTCCTAATTGGAAGATTCCTTCTCTAAATGCTTTTGTTGAGTCCTTAATACAATAGCAAGATAAATTGCTTCAAATGGGAGTGATTCAGACCTCCAAGAATCAAGCACTCTTGGTAGGAGACTCAAACAATGCACAAGAAAGAGGGAAGCACAAAGGAAAGGAGAAAAAAAACACTGATTCAAGGCAAAAGGAGAATCAAAGATCTTCCAATGGAGCCTTAGGTTCCAAGAAAAAGAAGAAATTTGAGAAGACTAGGTGTCCCTACTATATAAGAGGATCTCATCCAGAGAGTCGGTGCATAAATAAGGCCATCAACCAGCTATCAACACTCCTTGAATGGGACAATAATTCTCTTCCACAAAGAGCAAATAATTTTGATGCTAGAAAACTGACAAAAGATGTTGGGAGATTCCATGCCTTGAAGGTAAGCCTCACTCAGTCGAAGGCTTATTTGATATATTTTGGAGCATCCAACCACATGGTTTCCTCCAGAGAATCCTTCACTACTATAGATCTCTCAAGAGGACCTAACATTCATATGGGGGATATTTCACAGATCCCAACTGTTGGGGGTGGTTCTATTAAAATCCAACATGGAGGGTTTAAGAATGTATTCTATGTTCCATATCTTGTAGCAAATTTGTTATCTGTTTATCAGATAACACATGTTGGCTCTCCAAAGAAAGTTGTATTTGGTCCTGATCAGTGGAGATCTCATATATCTCAACTAGGAATACTATAGCAAAGGTGTTGTAAACCATGCCTCCAAGGCATATGAATTCTCACACTTTTTTCCATACTCAACTCCAATACAATCTCAGCAGCCATTCAAAAGGGAGGGTAAAAACTCTCTTTCATCTCCATTTGCAGAAAATGATATGTTGTCTAAGATTTCAGTTTCAGAAGATGAGGAACAATATCATCATGATCTTGATATTGAGATTGTACCTCAAGATGATCTAGATCCAGATCCAGCTCCTATTCCAAATCAGAATCCTAAATGGGTTGAAAAATCTCGTTGAAGTGGTTGGGAATGTTGTTGGGGATCTAGATGATAGAAGAATGAGGTCCTACTATCAGAATGAACATGTTGTACTCTCTCACACAACTTCACTACCTATAGAGAGGTGCAAGAAACTTTCAGAGAGATGTTACTTGATGATGAATATTGATCCACATTTTGGCCCACTGATGAACAAAATGGATCATTATATTCCTCCTTCGGAAAGAAGAGACAAACACAACATTCAACATATCAGAAGAAGATGGAAAGGTTCACATGTAGAGTCCCGGGATTTTGATGCATAGGAGAACCATGATTCTGCATGGATGCTCCATAGAGTTGCAGATTGCAGCATTTTTTTCACAAGTTTTTCATCAAAGAGAAAAAAATTGTCTTAAGTATAGCCTGTTTCCTTATTCCTGCTTATTTTGAGGGGGCTTTTTTCCCATGAGCTTATTCCCATTTTCCTTAGTTTATTAAGCAGTATTTTATTTCATTTAGATTGTATGGGTGACTTTTGGCTTAGTTTTGAGGGTTCAAGTTGTCCAAAGTTAGGATTAAGGGGGTGAGTGTTAGGATTAATTAATCCTCATTTGTCTAATATAGTTTATTTGGCATGTTTTCCTAACTTAGAGGGTAATTATCATCTCTATTAGAGTGTGGGGGACACACATACATGTTATCTACCACTTATTGCATGTGCATACATGAGTTTATGTTCCTCTAAGACCAATCCCTACATTATAAGAACCCACTATGAGTGCCACCAGCAGCCTCCATCGGTTCATTGTTGTAGGTAAGCAATTATGCTAAGTTAACCTCTAGATACAATTAGTTAGAGCACTTTCAATTATCCTAGCCCTAGTTTTGCATGATTTAAGGGAGAGTGGTGCCTTTTTCCCACGTATATCATTAGTTAACTGCTTGTAGATAGATTTAGACTCCCCGGAGTTAGACTAGTGAGCTCCAACAACGATTTAAACACATTGAGTTAGCTAATAAATCAGTTAGAACTGGTATATTTAAATCCTATCTTTAGCAATCGAATTCTATTTATTGTATAATCATTGTATTATTGATTAATGAATGAAGATTAATGTTGTGATTATATGAGCAATTCTTGTCAAATTTATCTAAAATTTGTAGCATGAATTTCATGTTCAGTGTACATTCTCTTTTATTATTCCACTGCATAATTCCCTTCCTACAGCTTTCATATTTTCATGTAGATCAATGGTTCACAAATTTAACATGGCTAAGATAGTTGATATGAAAGATCTAGTAGCAACAAACAAATCATGTGCATAGAAATACACATAGACAAGAAAAATTGTAAGCTTAGGGTATGAAAATAAAAGTATGTGGAGGAGATACTCATGAAAACAAGTAAATATCCCTTTGGCTTTCCATTTTAAGCTTTCTTCAATATTATGTCCTAGTAATAAGGAATAAAATGATTATATGCCTTCTATTGTCGAATGAAGTTTTAAGTATGTGATGGTATATACAGGATCATATATTTCACATATAATTCTCAATAGACACATAGCAAAGCCAGGTTGGAGAGCAATGAAATGGGGTGCTTTGGTATCATAGAGGCAAAAGAACATATTGTTTCAACTATAAAGGTTGTACTAGTTCAGTTTGTAGATATGTTGATTTATGTTTTGCAGGTGGTTTGGACAAAAGAAAACATGCTTCAAGTTTTGATGGAGGTGGAGAATCCTTTGAACGAATATTGTTAGAGAAGTTGCAGTGCTTTTTGGCTTCTCTTAACTTGCAGAAAAAATGATGAATAAACTAGAGCAAAGTATCACAATATATGGAAATTGTTGAAATAGTGACAACAAATTACCTTAAAATTAGAATAAGAGTGTTCCTAAAACTAATTCATTGTTGGACAATGTAACAACAATTACCAAAAAAAAAATATGATAAAGCACTTCAATATAGTTGTTCACACAACTAAATATTGGTGAACATGTAACCAAAGTAGGATATGACACATAAATTTGGTCATGTTTTTTAAAATGCTGTTGGTAGCTATTCCGAGTTTTATTTTCTCATTGTGTTAATCCTTAGCTGCATCTTGTTTACGCTCTCTTCTGCTCAACTTTACAAGTTGTTTTTCTAGATGCGAAGTAACTTTTCGTTACAATCCAAAATAAATGTGAGGTCTATGAAATGACTTACAACTGTGGAAGGAAAAATAAAATGGAAGAGAAAGAAAACAATTCTGCAATCATGATGTCAATTAAACAAGTGGAATAAGCAACAAAGTTGCTTAGTACCTGCCCCCTAAGAAGAGACTGAAAATATATAGCAATAGGATAATTTTGCTATAAAAATATATGATAAAACAAATATAATTACAATTTGAAAGAAATTAAAACAAAAATGAATTAAAAAATGTCCATTTAAATACGATATAGGTTATTGCAATGTAGCATAAAACAAGCATATTCAAGCTTCCTTACATACTTCTAGTAATATTCTTGACTTATGTTATAAAAATATGCAAGTTTCTTTATAGACTAGCATAAATAGGAAATGAGAAATAATAGCTTATACGACTATAAATTAATATCATTGTTGTGAGAATAGTTTATTTATATTTTATTATAAATTTATAATGTTATGCAAATATGCAAGTTTTTTTATAGACTAGAATAAATAGGAAATGAGAAATAATAGCTTATAAGACTATAAATTAATCTCATTGTTGTGAGAATAGTTTATTTATATTTTATTATAAATTTATAATTTAAATTTAAAATAAATTTAATTATTTTAAATGGAAAAAAAATATTTTTTAGTTAAATATTTTGAATAATGGATTTTCCAAGAATAATTTATAGATAGTTCAAAATAAACTATTGGTATCAAATAACATGCATATATCTACTTGTTGGGAAAAAAACATGAAACTTAACATAAAAAAAGACATTTTTAAAAGAAAAATATGCTATACATTGGATTTTGTCTTTCATCGGGTTTTAAATACTATTTTCTTAAGTCCATTGTGCCCAATTTCTAGCATTCTTAGCCTTGCATGATGATATTGTAGTCTATTATGAAAATTTTACTATTCTTCATTATCTAATACATTTTAGTTTTTTATTTGATGATGATGATGATGATGGTTAACATCCCCCGAGACCAAAATTTTGTGTATCGGACCTTAAAAAGGAAATTAATCATTTATATAACTAAATATACATTTAAGTTATGATGGCAATTTGGATCTTTAATAAATACAAAATTGTAGTATAAAATTTGGATAGTTTAAGAAAGAAATATAAATAAAATAATATTTTTTGATAATTTTTAATTATATTATAAATCTAGTTATCTAACATTCTATTTGCTATAAATATTGAAATGACAAATTTTATCTGGTTTTGATACTTTTCCATTTTCCAAATAAAAAAATAATATAAAAAATTATAAAATGACATCCGTACCAAATAAATGTAAGTATATCATTTATATTTAATTAGTTTTGGATGTGTAAGTGAAATATACTAGTACTAGTGACATCCATATTTAATTTGATATAAGTGATCACATAAATGGAAAAATCTAAAAACCTAGTTTCTCCAGCTTGTTAGTGTTTACTTTAGATTATTTTTTCAAAACAAGTTGAAATTTTCAAATAAAAAATCTTAAGTTAAAAATTGCTAAGATTAATGAGAAGATCAAATTATGACATAAGTTTTGATAATAAATCTAACCAACAATCAATTAATGAACTAAGTGATTGTGAAAGGATGCGAAGAGTGATTATCATGCCAGGGTTTCTGTAGATTTCTAACTTTTGACACGCCATGAGATTCGCTTTGGAAATTTTATACTTATGGATCATCGGGTGGATGCTATCCGGTAAACAAAATGCCAAGTCAAAGCTCGATGAAATACATTATCCACAGAATTTTGATGCGTACACAATTTTGGGATTGTCCTCATAAAGAAAATAGATGCTAAAAGAAGACCGAGAATCTGATCAAAAATTTGATTAGTAGGTCGGAAGAATGTTCACAAAGAAACCCATAAGAAATCCAACTACCGACCCATCTATTTACGAAATTAGTAGCTTAATATAGTAAAAATAACAAATTATTTAGAAAAAAATGTTCATAATGAATTTAAATCCAATAGCATCATTTAAATTTATGAACCAACATATTTAGTATACACCTTATCTTCAGAGTTAACATTAATTAATTAATATTAACTTTCAAATATTAATTAATTAACAATTTCTCAAATATGCAGGCATTGTTAATATTAATTATTGTGCAAAGAGGTGCTCTCCAGCCCAATATAAGGGAGATCCTAAATATAAAAATATTACATGTCGACCTAAAAATAAAATATCCTAGAAATCTATTTTATAGTTAACAAGCCATCAACCATTTACAAATTGGCCATGTTAATGACCATTTATTTGTAGTGTTAATGACAGGTCAATTCTACGGCCCATGTAGTCATCATTTTAACATTTACCCATATTATTCCTTCGTGATCAATCATGTTCATAGAGAAGGTTTTAAACTCTAATTTAGAAACAATGTAATAATATTTTGGACAGTATAAATTATTCAAAGTTTCTGCTCTACTTACTATAATTTGAATTTTTTCTTTTTTCTCCTCTAGAAAACTATTACAGTGGGTCATTTTTGTCCTTCCCATAAGTGTCTAACACCTGGTAAATTATATTATATATAATAATATATGTATACAGGCTCAATTATCTGTTGCTTGTTTTTTCAACTATAATTTACAAACAATGTAATAAGATTTCAGTTTCTTCCCTTCATATTATCCAAACCATTGAATATTGCTATTACAATTATCTATCT
>LPNX010616475.1:492233-508649 GCA_001517045.1 Pseudotsuga menziesii
AAAAAGAAAAACTGGTCTCTTCTCTCACGAAACTAAATCAGTGTTTAAACAACATTACAGTCCCGTCCTCCTGGTCCCAGGTTCAAAAGTAAATTTCAAAGTTTAAATAAAAACAAAATAAGCCTAGCTGCTTATTTAGTTCATTCGAAAGAAATGTCCAATTCCGTGTAAGTGCTGAAACCCTATCTACATCTAGATGGTAGTTCCTCAAAATGGAAATCCAAATTTTTAGTTGGAAGGTCGATTCGGAGAGGTTCCGTCCAGAACCCTAACCTCCCTGCTTACCTATGACCATCGAGTTTGAATGGAATTGCATGTAGAATTTCATCCCCAGGTGCGTTGAGCAGGGAAGAGCGCCAAGCCATGAAACACATCAACAAAACCGTGGTCAGGTAAGCTAGCAGTGAATAGATGATATCTAGTTTTTTTTTTTGAATCCTCTATGAGTAGTGACCAAGTTATTACCCTGCCTCCTTGGTAGAATAGATTGGCGGGTCGGCCTCCGTCTGGGGTACCTTCGCCTTCCCTTTTCATGGAAATTTTCAAACACCACCAGGAGTTTTCCTTCAATGGGTGGTGGTACCACGAAAGCACTGCTCTCCTAGGCTAGGGTCAGCGGCTGGATACCCTGTTTTTAATTTCCCCACAGTTCCTGAATGCAAAAGTAAAAAAAAATGGGACATAGTCTAGTTCACCAGCCTAGGTATGTAAAACCCGAGCAGAACCATTTCAGATTATGGTTAGACCCTCGACCTTACCTTCAGCTTAAACTCTTGTATTAGCAGTTGGCGTCTTAGATAGGGAAGGGGGAGGCCCTCTGTAGTTTGCGCCCATCTTATGCATCAGAAGCCTAAAGGAAAAAGAATACAGAACTCATAAGCAGAAGATAAATCCCTAGGTAAGTTAAGAGTAGCATCGCAGGGAACTGAAAAAAGAAAAAAAAAGAAAAAGGGAACAGAGGCACAACAATGGTCTAGAAACCACTTTACCCTTTGCTTTTAGGAGTCTCCATCTAACCCTGGCGAACTTGTTGTTTTGACCATAGGGTAGGATTTCCAGAATTCATCCCCCGTGAAGTTTAGACACTATCGATTTCCTTTTGGCTCTCGGCTTCCAGGGCTTAGAAACCCGACCCAGCAACCAGAGTGTTCTCTACCAGGGTGGTACCTTCATCGATTCCTCAAGCCAGGTTTCAGGGTATAGGATCCAGACAAAACCCTTCCTCTTCAAACCAGGGGTCCGAGTTCCCCAAGTCGATTGTGTCGCTGGGACGAAAGTAAAAGCATAAGTGTTTTAGGTATGTTTCACCTAACACCTTTTGGAAAATCAAACCTTTGCTTTTAATCACCTACTATTCCAGGACAGAGCTTTAGGAGAACCAAGGCTTTTAAATTAACCGATTTATCCTCTAAGAAATTCCATCATGGATTCAATTTCACTATGAAATGATTAAAAAATAATTAAAAAACCAATATAGATACTAAGACTTGTAAATATTTATAAAATTAATTTGTAATATTTAACTTCTAAAGTTCATGAATTACCAATTAATTAAAGTGTTAATAAGTTAAATTTTTAAGCAAGTTTTCCCAAAAAATGTAAACGAAGTAGTCTATTTATTCTATAGATTTTCCCATAAGTTTTCGTAAAAATAAATTAATTATTTTAAGTAAAATCCAAATTTAGAAATGTTCAAATTAGATTTTTAAATACATAAATAAATGAAACACCTTCAAACACTTTTATGATACACAGATTATACACTATCAAACAAATTTTTGAACAAAACAACAACAACAACAACAACAACTATATATATATATATATAAACTAACAAAATCTTAGTTCGAATTTTATACATTTACTCCTAACTTAATTTATAATATGAATTTTATACTTAACTCAGGCTAAAAACAAAACAAAATCTTAATTCGTAATATGATATAATACTAAACTCGAGATTCGATAAGGATCTGACGTACTATATTCCTTGCGAACAAAATCCTAAAAATTTTAAATGCCGTGTCCAATGCAAAAACATTTAAAACTTCCCTCCCACAAACTTCATTAAAATAAAATACGACAAGAACCTTGATTAAATTATGATAGGGATTAGAGTATAATACGTGTTCGATTGGTCTATTTTTTAACTAATTTCCTTAGCAACAATGCAACGACCATGGAGTGACTTATAAGATGGAAAAGAAAAACTTGTGCACATGGGAACGCAGACAGAGATAGCTAAGGATTGGACGCAAATGAGTGGTCCGTTGGAAATTATAGAGAAAAGCACAACCCTAAAAAAGAAGAGGAGGTTCATCGGTTGCATCACATAATGTTCATAACAGAAAGATGGGAAAATGGTGGGCATGCCCAAGGTACATGGGACATGCTCAACTACCATGTTGGATAGCCTACCTTTTAGAAAGAATAAAAGTTTTAATTTGAAATCAAGTCATTTTTCATACTTTGAAGAAGGAAAATGAGGGAATTGCTCGAGTAAGAATGAGAATGGATAGAAAATAAAGTATATTTGCTTGAGTAAGGATGTGAATAGGTATATGGTTTAATTTTTTTAAAAATTAACATTTGAAAAGTGATAAATTTTATATTTCTCTTCATGTTTGTAAGACTAACACACTCCGAAGTGTAAAAGAAACATGAGATAAAAACACTTTTATAATGGTTTATGAAAAAGAAACATAAAATCAAAAACATTCTTTTAATGTTTTATGAAGTTTAAAGCAAAATATGCAAAATTTTATACAATGTTGGGGTTGCAATTCCTTTCTTCATATTACTAATAATAATACTGCTTCTATGCTGCTGCAGCAACATCCAGAGCCCAAAGATCGCCGAAGCTCCAAACTTTGGTTCTAAGAAAAGGGGGCGAGAAAGGAAACCCTAATAAACAGTAAGTGGCATATAGATCATTTGATCATGTGATCTAATCACGGTCATACCATATCCGAAGTTAAAAGTCAGATGGGGGTCTGAAGGTTGGAGTCGAGTCAGCCATGGCGGATAAGAGATGAGGCTGCAGCACTGCAATATGACTTGAATTGGGAGAATTTGAAAGCGTATAAAGAATGAAGGGTCGGGGACTGTGACAGGCACGTGAGATAGAACTGCAAGACAAAATTGGTGCCTCAAAAAGTTGTTAGAAAAGTTAAACATCACGCAGGCAGAGACAACACAGGCCAGACATTCTTGCTGAGACTCAGCACTGGGGACTGTGGCTGAGAGACATAAGGAGCCATTTCCGCATTCAAAGTAAAGAGCCAAAATCGCCGCTAAGAGATGGAACTTGAGAGTGTTACGAATATATCTTCCAAATGTAAAAAGTAGATTGAACCAGAAGAGAAGGAAAGAGGTTTTCAGTAGAGAAGAATCCAAGCCGGAATAATCTGGTGGAAAAAAGGACTTGATATATTTATATTAATTGCTTGATTTTTCCTTGGCGTTGTTGAACAATATGATGGCAGGGGGATACAGAGGTTGTACGCAGAAAATAATTGCACCGTTGGAAAATGATTCCCGAGGAAAGATGAAGAAAACATAATATCCAACTCGACCGGAAAGATGAAGAAAACATAATTTCCAGCTCGGTCGAAGATACAAATGGTAAAATGGTTCTCTTTTACAAAGCTTCTAAACTCATAGTTTAACTCAAATATTGTAGACAGAACTTCCAATGTTCCTATTACTCACAGAAACGGTAATATGCCTAAATAATCAAATATTATACATAACTTGCTTAACGGTCACAGAAAGACTCCTTTCGACTCAAATTTGCTGGAAATAAACAGAGTTTAGCTCATAGATCGAAGAAGAAACATTCAAAACTAGGCATCATCCAAAAAACACATGTTCCAATTTCCCTGGATTGCAGTTTGGAGTAGAACAACGGGAATCGATTCAATGGATGCGCAGAAGAGTATTGTTGACGTTTTAATTTTCTGATTGGCTGTCAAATACGTTCCAACAGACAAAAAACGTCCTACAGATGGCAATGGTATATAATTTTTATTTTTTTAATTTTATTATTATGATGTCATGTTGCCACATGTCAACTCAAATCCAGATACCAAATTCCAAAGTTTACATCATCTTCTATCCACCAATCAGCTGTTTACAAAAATAGTTTTTTAACAAAATTAAAAAAAAAAATATTTTACAAATCCCTAAGTCATACTTTGCAAAAACAGATTTTAATTCTTTATAACTGCCTCAAAAAACACCAACTAATACAAAAGTCAAAAGAGTTTGACTTGCAATCGATTACAATATACCTGCTAAGGCAGGTATAATAAACATGTCTTCAAGTCTTTGAGGTCTAAGAGAAATTTGCATTTTCATTATTCCTATATGTTTAATGAATCTTTAGTTTGCACATTATTTTTTAATGCCTTCGTGATATTTCCAAATAGGATTTGGTTCTTACAGTTGGACAAAAAGGATGCGGTGTCCTCAGCGGGAGTATCTAAATGCCTGGTATTTGGGCTTGTGACAGCTGCCGATGGTAAAAATGGATCTTATCTAAGTTACATCTTTTAAGCAAAGAAGTTCTTTCCATACCTGCAAAAAAACTGTGGGATGGGATCGCTACTAAAGGGTAAAAGAAAAGTAGTCATTACTCTGAAATTCCATAAATCAACAGGTCACATCGTTATTACCCTGCAGCATCTCTAAGAAATACATAGTTTGACGTTAAACAAAGACATTATACCTCTCTTAAAATATAGCATTCCGTACCTGCACTTTAAAGATTACATATCTCCCTTAAAAGAAAAAACTGAAACTGAGTATAGTGATAATATGCGAAGGCAGGAGTGCGAGAAATAGAACCATGACGAATATGGCGATTGGTATTAGCAATAGCATCAACGGCGGAGGCGGCAGAGGCGGCAATAATAATGGAAGAAGCAGTAACAAAGCTGTCCACAAAAGAAGGAGCAGTATGTTCAAGTACTTCACCATCTAACAAACCTTTTTCCTTTTCTCTTCTCCTCTTTCATTCATTCTCACCATAACTGTCACCTCGCTCGGCTTGTCTTCCTCCAAAATCTGAGCAGAAACTCTAACCCTTGTGACAAATTATCAAGAATCCACAAATTCAAATTATCAAGAATCTACAAATTCAAGCACGGGAACAAGATACAGATAAACCGATTCGATTGTGTAGTTGTTTTCTCGCACGAAAATCAAGCAAGAACCTCCGTAATGCATCTGACATGAAAATTATGCAAAAAACGCCCATCATTCACAAGAAACGCGCCAAAAACATAAAGATTTATGCCACAAATTTCCATTTTCAGAGCAAATATACGGAATTCTTCAAATACTCACGCCACAACTTCGGAGCTGAGCAAAACCTTTGAATTTCAAGCAAAGCCATCCATCTTTCACCAGAAGAGCTCGAAAATATTCAAGCAAAGACATCCATCTTTCACCAAAAGAGCACCAAAATTTTCAGAATATATGCAAACTTTACAATCTTCACGGGAAAGCTTCGCTATTTATGGTAAAGATTCCAATCTTTACGAAATTCCCAATTCAAGGTAGATCGAATGTGGGGTAACTTAAAATTCTTGGGAAACATTATGAGCAACATTACAATATTTTATATGCGAAGAAAACATCAAGAAGAGACTGAAATTTGCCCTTTTCAGTCCGGAAACATTGCCCATACTATTGTTTCATGGGTCCACGTAAAATAATGACCACTTCAGTGCTTAGAATTAATCTTATATTAATTTGGACTTTGACTTTAACAATTTTCGATTTTCGATTTTATGGTTATTTATTCTCGTTTGATGAGATAATGGAGATGTTTGAGGGTATAATATATCGCTATGATCAAGTTGCGAGTTAAATTAGATTGTTATTAGTAAAATTATATGCAAAAATATATTTTATTGGTTAAATTAAATACAATTATTGATAATTGAAATTTGTTTATATATTTTTTCTCATTATGGAATGTATGGACACTTAATATATAGAATTTAATCAATATAAACCCATTTAATATAGAGTTAAATGAATATTTTGCATTCCAATCCATTAAGTTGATTTTTTGTGTAATCCGTGAGATGTAGAACGTTGGTGACGGTATGGTTAAGACGCCTCTTAAGTGGAAAGGTCGCTGATTCAAATTTCAAGGATACCAAAAATTCAACCATGTTAAGGGTTGGTATGGTCCACCCCGCATGCCATCCCCGAGTGATTTTGACGACTTAGATGCCCGTGGTAACTTAGCCAATGACAAACGAGTTATTCCACTTGCCAACAAAAAAAAAATGATCATTTATCTGTGTATATATAAATAAATAATTTGTTTAGCTTATGAAATTGATTAAAAGATTTTAATAAACATTTATAACTAGTTTATGTGGAATTGTTTCGGAAGAAAACATTAGCATATAGTTAGAAAATAAGCATGGCCCTCTTGCCCATGCTTTGGATGATCACAAAGGAATGTCAAAATAACAAAACCAATATATTTGATTGATTTGTTGACTAGCTTCTAAAACCGATCCATAATTAACCTTTGGAATATAATATAATAGTTAAAGGCTTCATTTTATTTGATAGATATTATGGAAAGGTTATACAAGAATTTTATCACTAAGGTTAGGATGACAATGCTTTATGGGAATATATTAATTGTAACATCAAAGCTATTGAGTAATGTCCTTTATCACAATACTTCTTTTCAAATTACAACAATAAGTTATAGGCATGATTGGAAGAAGAAACTTGTTTTCTCACTACATTAACTAAACGATGCATCATCTTTCTTATTTGTGTTGATGATATTGTTTTTATGGAAAGATGTCCCTTTAATCTAAACAATAAACTATTTTTCATTTATATTCTACCATGGGTATGATGTTAGTAAACACCGGCAAAACAAATGTTATGATTATCAAATCCGAAAAGGTCACATGTTTTAATTTTGTGTGTGACAATAACAACTTAAAGAAAGTTACTTCATACAAATATGTCAAAGTTGGCATTCATCATAAGCATAACTAGAACTATAACATTAAGAAAATGGTTAATTGAGGATCAAGTCTATTTTGGTCATGAAAATTGTAAATAAATTAACTTCTAGTATAGGGAAAAGAGAAACTCCTCTTTAGGGCTCTCATTAATCCTAGTATCTTATATGTGTTAGGAGGTGAATTCAATACTGAAATATCATACATTTTCTTAAATAGTAGTCCATGAATATCCCATTGCACGATTCATATGCATAGAGCGGGGTCTATAATACCCTTGGTTTTGAGTTTGAATATATTAATTCAAATCATGTAATGATGTAATATGCTAGTATGGAATCCTAGTGTAAATCTCAAGGCCAAGACCCAACTAGTAAAGACTAGGCATGTATAATGTAAATATTTCTTAATGGATCGTGTGGTTGGCTTATCAAGCCATTTTGAATGCTAGTAAATATTATGTTGGGAAATAATAAAAATTGTCCAATATGGATGTCTAACGAGCACTAGAGGAGCTATGATTCCACTAGAGAGGAAGAGGGATGGGGAACCAAGGGATATTAAATCTTCTATTGTGATGTGTCAACCTTTGAACACATCCATTTGTTGTCATTTCCTTTAAGTGATCCAATTAATTTCTTTTTATTGTTTATCCAATCATTGAATGCATTTGTTAGGTTGGTGAGGAAAGTATTCTCATGTAATTATAGAAGCACATGATGAATATAATTTTATGACTATTGTAAGATTCCTCTCCTCTTTGTTTAGAAGTTATGTTAGTTGTCTTTCCCATTATTCTATCATATTTTGGGAGTATACCATCCATTATTCATTATGCATACTTTTACACTACAAAGATTTCTTTCTTTAAGTTGTTCATTACCAATTACCAGACTATGCATACATATAAATTTGAATTTGGAAATATAGTTGTAGATTTGAGGAAGAAGAGATGGTTGTAGGCGAGCATAAAGGTTGGGAAAGCTAGGAACCTTTACCCATTGATTTTTATTACTCACAAATGCTTGAGAAGTCGTGAATTAACACTACAGGAGGTCCTTATCCCGCACGAGTGTGGTTCATTGGCGATTCGCTTGATATGAAGTCACATGTTGTATACAGAGGTCATGAGTTCAAATCACGCCGAGGATTACTCATGTCCCATGCTTCTAGGTAGTCATGGGGCACTTAGGGGTTATAGTAGTAGAATACAAGAGTCAACCCCATGTAACGCGAGTATGTGCTTTGTTAGTTGCCAATTCCCCTAGATACAAAAAAAAAAAACACTAAAGGAGGTCCTCTAACAACATACAATAGGTTGGAATTTTACTAAACATACCAATAAGCACTGCAAGTGTTGGGTTTATTGAAGAAACTGTGGATTAATGAAGGGAAATGCCTTCCTTGTGTTGTGTGATGTAGTTGGAAGGAGTTCCATGGATATGATGGCTAAGTGAGATTCCTATAGATTTCTATGTGAGCATTTGGATGAGCATAGAGAGAAGACTGGGTTATGGGTTGAGAGAGAGAAGCATGTAGGTGTTCCCTTCTCCCTAGTGACCTCATAGATCAACTTGGGGGTGGCCTCTTAGTAGAAAGAGTATATGTTGGAAAAAGTACCAACAACTATGTGGAAAATCACTCTTACATAGCCAACTGTTTAGATATTCATGGTTTAAATATAAATATTCTCTTTCTTTTTGAATGTGCAATGATTTTAAGTTATGCTTCTGATGAATCTGTTGTATATGCATGGTGTGTGTGTGTGTGTGTGTGTGGATAGAGTTTATTTATGTTGTGATTTTATTTATGCTTCTGCACATGCATTTTAATGTTCATGAATTTTGTATGATTCCATGGGGAAAAATTTAGAGGCCCTGAAATCGTAAATATCTCCTCTGTTTGTCAAAACAATGGATGGGGACATGACATAGTGTTATTAGAGCTATTGGTTGCAGTATCAGGGTTGTATGGGCTAAGATCCACAACCACAAGAAAAAAAACCATAGTTGCACATGAAGTGTCGATAATTTTTTTTATAAAACACATGGGTTTAATTAAGATATTGTATTTTAATAGATCCATGAGTTAAATATGTGATAATACCAATAGAAATGTCAAATTGGGTTAAGGAAATTTGAAAACTTTTGAAACTGTAGAGTGATTAGCGAAACAAATTTTGTTTGGTTATGCAATAGAGATATTCCAAAATAGAAGGAATCTCAACCGTTCCATGATGTTTGGGATATGATCACATCCGTTTTATGTGAAGAGCCCCATCGATGATCCATTGTTGGATCATTTTCTAACAATTTATCATAATCTAGTTATCAAGAAATGTCCAAGAGTGATTTGAGGAAGGTAGGAAATTGATCAGGAGAAGGATACAACATAACAAGTTTGATATTATAATGAAAGTTTCACATTGGATAATTCCCGAATCATGAGAATTCCTTAATAGAGTATTGGGGAAAGGATTGTTAGATTTCCATATGCTTAGCTAAGACATTAGTATTTCATTTCATTTTTATAACAAAAGCATATAAACAGGATCACTGAAAGATAGACAAGCACAACCATACAAAAGGAACACAAATATTTATCCTGGGAAAACCCTAAAGGGAAAAACCTAGCAAAAGCTTCCTCAATATAGATGCCCCAAAAAGATAAAAGATAAAACTAGCAAGGAGATCAAAGCCTGATCCTCCTCCTTCTCCGGCTACTTCTCTTCTCCACTAATGTGCTACACAAGTGAGAGTGTGTGTCTCAAATGAGGAGCACTACACCTCTATTTATATTCATCCGTTTACTTAAGTTAACTCATTTGACATGTAGGTTCGAGTTAAATCATGTAGGCTCGAGTTACATATGTAGGCTCAAGTAACCACACTAGGGTGCTGATGACCCACCTTTACAATTAGAGGGGGCTACCTCATGAATCTTATTAGTTCTTCCGATTAGGAGCATCGGGGTACAATGTAATACAAGTGGTTCTCCCGGTAGGACCATCGGGGGCCACAAAAAGATACATATAGAATATTCTTTGAAGTTACAATATTTCAACACTCCCCCTTAACGAGAAGGGTATTCTACAACAACATCAACAACAACAAGAGTAGAGATAGGGGACATCATCAACATCAACAGGGTAACACATCTATAAATCATTGGAAGCTTTTCAACATCATGTAGTCTTCATCTTCAATCTTCAGTATTAATCATCAGCAACATCTTCAGTCTTTGATCCGCAACATCTTCAGCATTTTGATCTTTCAATTAGCAATGACATATTCAGCACTTGGACCTTTCGATTAGCAACAACATCTTCAGCATTTTGACCTTTCGATCAGCAAAATCTTCAGCACTTTGACTTTTCGATCAGCAACAACATCTTCAGCACCTTGACCTTTCGATCAACAGCAATATCTTCAGGACTTTGACCTCTCGATCATCAATATCATCATCAAAACTTTGCCCTTTCGATCAGCAACAACATCATCATCATCATCATCATATTCTAATCTGTCAATCATAATCATCATCACATTCTGATCTTTCGATCAGAAACATCATCATCATACTTTGATATTTCGATCAGAAACATCATCAACATAGAAATATCATCATCATACTCTGATATTTCGATCAGAAACATCATAATCATAGTGCGTCATCATCATACTCTGATCTTTTAGATCAGTGCGTCATCATCATCATACTCTGATCTTTCGATCAGTATGTCATCATCATCATACTCTGATCTTTCGATCAGTACGTCATCATCATCATACTCTGATCTTTCGATCAGTACGTCATCATCATCATACTCTGATCTTTCGATCAGTATGGCATCATCATCATCAGCAACAACTTGCAATCCACAACTCAAAGACAAAAATTCTTTGGATCACTTTTGGACTTAAAGTCCAGGGATGATACAATCCCACCACATTCTTGACAACCAAAGTTACTGGATTGATTACAGGAGAATCAGTCCCTATCACTTTAGGACTAAGTCCAAGGACGATGCAATCCTACCACATTCTCGAGGACCGAAGCCACCAGATTGATTACGGGAGAATCAGTCCCTATCACTTTAGGACTATGTCCAAGGATGACGCAATCCTACCACATTCTCAAGGATCGAAGCCACCGGATTGATTACGGGAGAATCAGTCCCTATCACTTTAGGACTATGTCCAAGGATGATGCAATCCTACCACATTCTCAAGGACCGAAGCCACCGGATTGATTACGGGAGAATCAGTCCCTATCACTTTAGGACTATGTCCAAGGATGATGCAATCCTACCACATTCTCAAGGACCGAAGCCACTGGATTTATTATAGGAGAATCAGTCCCTATCACTTTAGGACTATGTCCAAGGATGATGCAATCCTACCACATTCTCGAGGACCGAAGCCACCATATTGATTACGGGAGAATCAGTCCCTATCACTTTAGGACGATGTCCAAGGATGATGCAATCCTACCACATTCTCGAGGACCGAGGTCACCAGATCTATTATGGACAGATGTCCCAGGATGATACAATCCCTCTTCATTCTTGAAGACCGAGGTCTCCAGATCACTTTAGGGAAAGTTCCCAGGGATGATACAATCCCACCACATTCTCGAGGACCAAGGTCACCGGATCTATTGTGGACAGATGTCTCGAGATGATACAATCCCTCTTCGTTCTCGAAGACCAAGGTCTCCGTATCACTTTAGGGCAAGTGCTCAAGGATGATACAATCCCACTGCAACATCACTACTCCCCCTTTCGGGGAAGATCTTTTCGAACCACACCAAGCTTGTATCGAAAGTGTTCGAACTCTACTCGAGGCAGAGGCTTTGTCAGTACATCATCATCCAAACCATCATCATCTACATCTTCAGTATGTGAATACTGAACTATTACCATCTGTATCTCCAATATGTGAATACTGAAAGCATCATCATCTATATCTTCAGTATAGAAATACTGAATCACCATCATCTGTATCTACAGTATGTAAATACCGAAATATTATCTATATCTTCAGTATGGGAACACTGAAATCATCATCATCTATATCTTCAGTATGGGAATACTGAAACATAATCATCTCTATATTCAGTATAGAAATATTGAATCACCATCATCTGCATCTACAGTGTCATCATTTTCATCTTATCGTGTATGTAGAAATACCGGATTTCTATGTGTTACGTCGGAACATAGGGTTCTTTGTCATCACAAATATGTTTATCACATAGAATCATTGTAGTGTCCATGTTCAGTTCAAAGAGACTTGATATCAACTTCTGAAGCCATATGGCTTCACAACTTAGTAGAGCAATCTGTTATGTATTTTTCTTCAACCGTGCTAAGAGAAACACTGGATTGTTTCCTGTTAAACCATGAACTCATAGAATACCTCAAACAAAAGCATCTGCCTGATGTGCTTTTCCTATCTGAGATACTTCTAGCCCAATCTACATCTGTGTATCCATACAATCTATACTCATGGATACCATCATAGTATAGACCAAAGTCTATAGTCCCTTTCAGATATCTCATCACATGTTTTGCAGCTACTAGGTGAACCTGTCTTGGTTGAACAACATATTGACTTAAGGTGTTCATAGCAAAACAAATGTCTGGTCTGGTATTTGTTAAGTACATCAATGACTCAATGATCTATCTGTAGTGAGTCACATCCACTAACTCTAATGAGTCATCAGCTAACAGCTTCAGGTTGGAGTCCATGGGTGTGGCCATGACTTTCCATTCCAACATATTGAATCTCTTCAATATCTCTACCACATACTTTCCCTGGTTGAGAAAGATTCCTTCTGAACTTTGCCATACTTCCAGACTTAGGAAATAATGCATTAACCCAAGGTCTTTCATCTCAAATTCTTCTGCTAGTTTCCTCTTGCTTTCCATGATCTATTTCTCATTCCCTGTCAAGAATAAGTCATCCACATATAGTAATAGAATGACAGGTACATATTCTACAACCTTGTAGGAAAGGTTAGGATCGACTTTACTCTTGGAAAATCCCATGCTCATCAGGAAACTATCTATTCTTCCATACCAAGCTCTGGGAGCTTGCTTCAGGCCATAGAGGGCCTTCTTCAACTTGCATACTTGATTCCATCTATCTTCAACTTCAAATCCTCACGACTATTCAATGTAAACCTCTTCCTCAATCATACCATTAAGGAAGGCTTGTCTTTACTTCATCATGGAAGAAACTACCATGATAGTTTTGAAGGAAGTGTACCTTTCTTCCTAGAGTAAGTGTCTTTTCAGAATTAATTCCCTCTTTCTGATAGAAACCTCTAGCCACAACTCTTACCTTACTTCTATCAGCAACATATATTATCTTGCAAACCTATTTGGAAGATACCACATTCTTGCTTTCTGATTTGAGTACTATATCCCAAACATCATTCTAGTATCATAACATCTTCTATGAGTTTGTCTTCTCAGGTCATCAACATATCCTAGTCTTCTGCATTCAACCTTGAAAGTTGGAACCCACTTTACTCTTGGTAAAGTCTCGATCCATCACAAAGCTATCCATCATGTTGTACCATGTCGAACTCAAATATAATTTTCTGTAGTCACTCCTCCTGAAGTGGAGTATCATCTTCCCTCTTCATTCTGTACAGGTGGTTCTATGCTTGATATATACTGGTCAATAGAGTATGTCATGTCATAGTCTATTCTTTTTGGGGAGAATCATGAACCTTGCTTTGTACACTTGTTCCATCATATCGTATACATCATTCCCCATGATCAACTATTATTCTTTGATCATAGCTTCTTTCATAGCATTATTTTCTTCATCTTGAGTTATCTCTTGTACCCATGGTGGTCTTCATCCTTCAAGGTGGATCTACCACTCTCTGAAACTCTTTCTTCCATCATGGTGTCTCTGACCTTGGGAGCTTCAGATTCATGTTTATTGGAGTGAATCTTGAATTGTCATCACTTGTTCTTTGGAACAAGTCTCATCCTTCTTTTCTTGTAGGAGGTTGTACATGACCTTTCCTACAATTCAAATGCACCAGTTGCATGGTTAGAACTATTTCATAAAACATATGCATAAAGAAAAATTCTTATGCATCATGCAACTGTTTAGTCAATACAACATTCATCCATATCTCACATAAACTTTCTAGATGCCTTCCATCTCCACCATGACATTATTGAGATTGTGCACTAATCCAATATGTTAGTAAAGAGGTTTGATAAGTAGCAATGGAGAGTTGTATAGCACCATGAGCTACTTACCCATCACATGCATATTAGTAGTATATAGTCATTAATGCAAACAATCTATCATGCATAACACATCAACTGAATATAATCAAATGCATAACAAAACAATATCATTAAATGACAATTGAATACTTATCTTTTGTTTGTTTCATGGGTAGACTCCTTCTTGATCATTCTGCTTCATCATCTTCTTCATTCATGAAATCATCATTTATTATCCAGATGATAAGATGGATAAGAGGTTCTTTAAGAATTGAGTTCTTCATATTCCTCATCGCTTGAGGGATCTTCGTTGAATGGTGAGAGCTTGATCTTCAATTGCTTCCATCTTTCTTCTTCTCTTCTTATGAGACGAGCTTATTCTTCTTCCCAAAGTCTATTGAAAGTAATTACTTCCTTCTGGCACACATTCTTTGCATGAATGAAGCCCATGATCCCGGGAGTCCATTCAAGGTGGCTATCACCACTTATGCATTCTCCACTTCTTCTTCTACCGCTTCAAGTTGTTCTGCATTCTGGATATTCACATTCTTCGACTGTTTTCTCAAAGCCATCTTCTGATTTAAGTTCTTATCTTCAAATAGCTTGATCAAGGAATCAAACATCTTTGGTGTCTTTGGGGAGACACTTGTGGTACAATTTGATTCATGACTGAATCAGCAATGATCTTCTTGGCCTTTACCAAGTTCTTCTTGTGTAAGGCTTCTAGCCTCATCTCCCTCTAGAACTGGAACCTCTATACTCATGTAGGTGTCCAAACCATTTTTGTCAGAGAGATCATATAATTCTAGGCTTGGAATTTTTCAACTTCACCAAGCTTATCATCAAGCTGATGTGATAGATCACTTTGAAATGAGAACCTCAAATGAAAATAGCAAAGGATTAGATCTTACCGATTTGAGGTGTCCATCTTGGTTCCGAAGCTTGTTGATCTAGGGTTTGTCACAGAAACCCTAATTTTCAAAAATTGGAATATTTTAGATCTGATTGGATAGAAATATATATCTCTTCAAATTGAGCTGTCCAATGTACTCCTTTTCTGAAAATAGTGGAGGGAAGCTCCCAGAATAGGAAGCCCTAGATTTCCAATTTCTTCTGCAGAAATGCCTATTACTGTTTTTGTGATATCTCTGAAATTACTGATCCTCTGTGTCTGAAATTTCGCACGGAGGTAACCTCGCATATCCCTGATCCAACACCATAGGTTTAATCAGAATTTGTTTTACCATTTGGGATTTATAATCATTTTCCCAAGGTGACCGGTTACAGGACTGTTAAGAACAACAAAGTTGTGCGGCATGCCACATGTAACTAGTTCATCTTCTGAGTCTGATATTTAGACCACTAAAATTAAAGTCTGTGGCCTTTCTAGTACATCTTCAAGAATTCCATTTGGACCTCTGTAGCCCAATATATTTCAGTTCTCCCCAGGTGTCCTCTTTAGGGATGAATTCTGGAAGAGAATAGAACCCTAACGTGGAGGGATAATATCTCCCAAAATATAGTGACTCTGAGGCTGAAATTTGGACATAGTGTACATCAGGATTTGATATTCAGCCCCTGAGCCTTCACCAATCTCTGGGTATAGCGAATGTACCAAAACTTAGCCATTTTAGTACTTAGGGTTTTTCTAGCTAGGGGTCAAACTAGGGTTTGACTTTCCCAGAGTTTCACCCAACCAAATTTATTGATACAGGTATTTAAAATTCAGTTTTTATGAGGAGAACAATCCTATGCTGGTCTCACTCAAAAATTCCTCTTCTGTAGAAATCCCTAATTTCCGCATCGAAAACTGAAACTGCTCGAAATCAAATTTCGCTTCGACAAAAAGATGCGCCCTTCAATGGAGAGTCATCCTAGCATACTTTTGCTGATGGATTGTGGAGAGAGACCCAAAAATTAAGAATCCATAGCTTCTGTAGCTACAGAATGTCTTCTTCTCAGGTTAGCTCTGATACCATGTTAAATTTCCATATGCTTAGCTAAGACATTAGTATTTCATTTCATTTTTATAACAAAAGCATATAAACAAGATCACTGAAAGATAGACAAGCACAACCATACAAAAGGAACACAAATATTTATCCTGGGAAAACCCTAAAGGGAAAATCCCAGCAAAAGCTTCCTCAATAT